>VUQG01022819.1:0-24513 GCA_015106755.1 Etia nguti | reverse complement strand
TTTTCTGTGGCTGGCGGCACGGTGCTTAGCACTATTGCCGCACAGCAAGAAGGTCCTGAGTTCAATTCCACCATCAGGCCGGGGTCTTTCTGTGTGGAGTTTGCATGTTCTCCCTGTGTTTGCGTGGGTTCCCTCCAGGTACTCCGGCTTCCTCCCACAGTCCAAAGACATGCAGTTAGTGGGGATAGGTTAATTGATCAATCTAAATTCCATGTGAGTGCGAATGGTTGTCTGTCTATGTGTGTTAGCCCTGTGACAGATTGGCGACCTGTCCAGGGTGTACCCCTACTCTCGCCCTATGACAGCTGGGATAGGCTCCAGCACCCCCGCGACCCTGAAAGGATAAGCGGAAGCGAATGGATAGATGGACAAACACAAAAACAATCTTCAAACAAACAGTGACTGGTCACAGGTTACTATTTCTCACTTTTCTAAATCAAAGTAGCTGTCAAAAACATGTCCAGTTTGAAAAAGTTCAAACAAAATGATTTTAAATGCTCCAATCTCCTAACGAGGGCCTGCATAGACACAAACCGAACATCAAACAAATTACAAATCCAAAGCCCCTCCTTGACAGTTGGAGCACAAAATGGAAACATAGGCCAAGTAGGACAAATTTGAGATTAGGTGGGCCTTTGGGAATAAAAATCCCTTGCAACACAAAACACAACATTTTGCAGCTCTGAATCCAACCTCGTAAATAGGATCAATATCCCTTTAAGAAATTTTCATTTTCATTCTCACTGATATTGGCAAAATTGCCATTAATACTAAACCATTTGCTTCTACTAGGAAATAAATGACAAGTTAAATTTGTGAGTTTCACCATCCTTCTCAGCAAGACTTTTTTCTCTTGGGACATTAGCTTTGAGATTAAAATTCTTTTCTGTTCAAACAAATTAGTGGAAACTCAGAGCTTGAATACTTGAGCAGCTGGTACATTTTTTTTTAAGCAATGCCGGTTTTAAAGTTAAATGCATTAATATCGGATATAAAACAACTTAGGTGAACATCTGCTAAGTGTAATAACAGAAACACGAAATCATCGCGTGTTACCGACTCTTCATCTATTTGCAAATGGTAGCTATCTGCTTCTGTCCAGTGAAGCAAACAGAGACACAATGGATCCATTCTCACTGGCTTATTCGGTTACTAGTCTCTGTCCAGTACAATCCCAACCCACTCACCCTCTCTCTCGTGCTCTCTTACCATGACACCCTCAATAGTTACACTAGAATGTTGTAAAAGTATGTCTGTGTGTGTTTACATTATGTAGATTCTGGTGTGTTTTACTCTTAATATTGCTGAAGAGATAGAACATGTGTGGATTAGAAGTTTTGGCAGAAACATTGTCCACAAAAAGTGACAACATTTTTGATTGTCCACCTTCTACTTTTAATCCCAAACTATACAAACCAGCCAAATCTCAAGCTACTTGTCTATGAAATCTCTAGCTAAGAATAGCATTTTAAAATCTTTAACATGCAGGTGTTTAGTTTCTATGTCTCAGGCTGAAGGTGGCAGAGCCTTTCGATTCTAATAAGAATAATAAATTTTTGATATGTCCAGACTCAAGAAGTGTAACCGTAGAGTGAGTGAAGTGCATCTGTGCACACTTACAAAGCCCAGATAAGAAGTCCAATTAACCAAACCAATCATAATCACCTGTGTGGTTTAAACATGGGTGTACAGGGCTTTCTTATTAGTTCATTAAACAAGACAGGAAATCAAAGGGATCAAACCAGTTGTTGGAGGAAGATTATAACCATTATCAACCATCTACAAGTTAACTTGTGAAAGGAAAAAAGGATTCTGCACCATTTGTTGGGTGGCTTTTGAGAAACAGGCTCCAGGATTACAAAAGCCAGAGTTTGCTTGAAATAAACTAGTTCCCATGACACGTAGTCTCGCCATGTCTGAAATGTAAAAGTGCTCATAGCTGAGCAGTCACAGCTGAATGGAAGGTGAAATGGCAGACGTCCTTGAGACAAGAGACGGTAATCTTTCAAATGGAGATGAGCTTTCATACTTTCAGACAGCCTTTCTGCAAAGCCACTCTTGGTCTGCATTTGTTCATGCAAGAAGTAATCTGAATCATTTCATAAAAAGGTTTCAGAAAAGTTCAATTCCTGCCTCCACACGTGGCCAAGTGCTGCATGCACCATGTGTGGATGTCTGACCTCATTTGAAGTGCTCACACCTCGACAACAAAGCTTTTGCTCCTGAGATGGGGGCAATCATTATTTTCAATGCCCCGAGATAGTACTTGTCCAGAAAACCTACATTTCATCATTTTCATTTGTGAAAATACTGGTAAGGAATGAATAAAATTATATTAATATTTGAATGCAGCTTTTGACACTTTTATTTTGAAACCATCACTTTTGTCTATTTTCAGCCCGGCTTGCAGCCAGTCAAACTCGCTGAAAGGCACAAGAATTACAACCAAGAGAGAACAGTCGAACAAGAGACAGAGACAAATGAGCGAGGGCAGAGAAAAGGGGATTGTTGTGATTAAAAGACAATTATCTGTGCACATCGACTTCCCAGTGTTGTGCGGTGTCAGGCTCGAGCTGAGCTTGTTCTGTCCCAGAAGGCTTTGGGAGACAATGGCTACTGTGTTAGGGGGAGGGAGGAGGTTTGTTTGCAAGTCTTGGGGTTTTATGACACGGTTACAGCACCATGCAACTGTCTAAACACTCGTAATGCCACATAGGCTTAATAATGTTTTCTCTTTAATCGTAACAGCAGGAAAGGAGCAGTTGGCAGTTTTATAGGTCAGCTAGCATCACCATGCAGGTGTGCTTTCTAACTTGAAGCAACTTAAAGCAAGTTAACAGAAATGTGGTGAACTGACTTTGGACAAAACTTAAGCAGCAATAAAATGCTAATGTCACAATTTAGTTACCCAGACTGTCTTTATGTTGCTGTTGCTTGTTATGTGTGAGGGTGGCTGAAAAGTTGCAAAGCAGAACTATTACACAGACTGCACAGGTAGAAAGGAAAATGAGTGCGCTGAAAAACCACTTCACAGTGACCTCAGATCACTGTGTGGCCCTTCTAAAGGATATAGAAGGAGAGGAGTCTGCTGTGTCCTTACTCACAAAGGCAGGGGAGATGGTTCTCACACACAAATAATCGGCGTCAGCTTTATGGTAAGATGTAGGGGAAAAAAGCCGAGTCCAATAATTCTAGGAAAAACTTTTGAACTTAGACAATTTGTCACTAACTTAAGAAAATTGTGCATTACCGTGAAACTTTGCTGATAACAAGAGGAATCCAATTATGATGTCATAATTATTGTTTAATAAGCCCTAGTGCTAATTTCATGCCATATTAGGAGCATTGTAATTCCCAGTTTCCAACTTGTTAAGCCTCTTTTTTTATTGCTTAACAAAACAGTAACAGACCCTTTAACATCTAAGTTGTGCTTATCTTTAACTCCATATATTCATTTTTGGACTTCATAGTTCAAAATAATTCTTGTGTTTCTTATATGCCCCTAAGCACAGCCCCCTCAGATCACAGCCCTTAGCTCATTTCTAGCTCCATTTTTTCTGATTGGCCGCCAACCAGGCACTCAAGCAAAAGGTTTGAACATCGGGTGGGTGGGGCTTCTGTACTTAGAGCCAGCTGTGTGTGAAGACCATATTAAAGGTATCGGCTCTTGCTGACATAATAAAAATGTAATAGTAGAAAAAAACACTGTCTAAAACAGAGCATTTAGAGCAGCCTGAATCCTCAACTTTTACCTCGTAGGGATTTCATCCACTGATATTAGTGTTTGAAACGTTGGCTCTGTTAAAAAGGAACATACACTATTCTAAGTGTATAGTTATTTATTCATGTTCAGGTTACTGGTGTAAAGCATTCTTTATTTTTTCTAGCCTCTGACTGCTAGCATTATTTTAGGTTTTTAGTCTCCATCAATGACAGACTTTGAATGAGCCTCATAGGATTCCTTTCTCTTTTCACTCATACCCCTCTTATTCAGCCTCCCTCCCAAACTCATTTCCTGCCTTCTGCTATACTGACATCCAAAAAGAAGTGGATCGCCTCTCCATCAATCCAAAATGATCAAATATGCTCAGTTCCATCCAGCCTAAACCAAGTCATCATGTTGGACAGAAAGGCCTTGGAGCTCAAAGTCTCACCCGTATTTGTCGGGGTGAGGTGGAACAGAGTGGCCCTTTGTGGCCCCATGTGTATTTATGAATGGCTGAGCCTTGGGGCAAAGCTTGGGAACAATGCTGCTACACTGAAGGACTGATTTTCAGATGGGCGGGGAGTGTTGTTGGTGATGATGGTTGTGATGGTGATGGTGGTGGTGGTGGGCAGAGCACTTTATTCCCCACTGTTGGGGCTTGGTACAGAGGGTGGCGAGAGGTCTTGGTGGTGTGATGCTTTGCATGTGAGTGTGGCTGCTGAAGCTGCTCATACATGAGCTACTGAACGTTTGGAGGTCGACTGTGTCCACCTACACAGGTGAGGAGCAGTTTTTATTTGTGATTTTTATCCTCTTTGGGGTTTTTTACCTTTTTCCTGCAAGAAAAAGCAGCAGGATGCAGATTTCTTCACATGGGGTTTGAATTTTATTTAATCAGTCCATCAATCTGATTTTAGCAATTTTGTTTTTTAAGGTCAAACACTTACGGACACGGTGAGTGCGCGCTTGCTTGCGTGAGCGTTCATAAATGATGTGATGAGTGACCGAGGGTGTGAAAAAACTGAGATGAGCTGTATGAATCACAAGTTAGACCAAGTTAGGTAATGAGTAAGTGTGTGTCTATGCATGTGTACACCTCTGTGAACGCTTGCGTGATTGAACGTGTTTGTGATGATGTGTAAGCGTGCATGGATGAGTGAGTGTGTGTGTTTTGAACATTAGCGGGGGATGCTAAAAGCCCAGCCAATTATTACTGGACAGATTTTACTGCCTGTGCCATTAGCACTGAGCTGTTCCTGCAAATGCCACAACATATTACTGTGTCTAATCAGACATGTGATGCCAGGTAGAAGATTCTTCGATTACACACCAAGCAAAGCATTTTTACAAGTCATTTAACAGTAGTTTGCATGTATATGGTTTCTGTAATGAGACTGGAGTGTTTCCCTGAATCTCAATGAGGATTGTTTTAAAGAGAAAAGTGGAAACAATCATGTTTAACCAAATGTGTTTCTCATATAATTCAGAGTGCTGCTTGAGGAGTTGAGGAGAGCATAATGTTGATTAATTATATACCAATTAGTGAATTTTAAAGAAGATCGCAGAGCCACAAAGAGATATTAATTTATGCTAAATCACATCGGCTGTCAAGAAACATTTGAATTTCTCACCTTAAACTTTATGACACCTCTATAGCTGTAATGGATATGTGAAGCAGGTTTTGTCCTTCGAATTAAACTGTCGTGATTTTGAAAATTTCTGATAAATATCAACTAGTTTCACATTTCAACAATGGGAATACCTCCTGTTTTTAGATTTTTACTACATCCACACCTATCATTTTATACACACTGTTTAAGGACATCAAGTCAAATAGAAGGTTTTAGGAAGCATTAAGATGGATCCACATACTCATTGTCTGTGTGGCTGAACAGGTGATGGCACTGTTTGTCGCCCCCTTTTGTTCAGAGCGGAAGGGAGAACGCTGCAAAGACAGAGAAGGCCTGTGGCTTACCATCTGCCCACAGGGATGGGGATTGCCAGGTTGGTTTTGCCAGGTAGCAGAGAAAGATAAGCTATTGGTGCTCCTGGTCTCTTAGCATGTTGGTGGTCTGCCAAATAAAGCTTGCTTTATTATCCTGTGCGTGTGTTTTGGTCTTGGTAAAAGCCTCCATTTATAATTGTAATTTATCTCTGTGTTGTTTGAAATGAAAGTCATGGTACACACCCACAAACTCATGCAAATACCAGGAACAACACTTTCTGTGGTTTCTCACTTTTGGGTATATGATACTGCCAGCAGAAGTTTTCTGCAAAAGACTTCAGATAAGAGTAAAGCATAGCTAAAATGTACCTAAAACTAAAATAAGTACATACATTATGAGCCTTATGTATGAGCCATACATAAGTCCAGTCTTTTACTTATGCCAACACTCTGCAGTACCTTGGACAGAATGTGTGACTGGATGTTGGCGTATCTCAGTGTTTATGTTTGTATCTTGTGCACATGAGTGAGTGTGTGTGTGTGTGTCTGTGTGTGTATGTGTGTGGTGCGCTGGGCTCATCGCAGCTCAGCGCGCCATGTGTGGGAGGGGGAGCAGCCATGTTTTAAGACCATCTGCTCTTCTGAGTATTTTAGTGGGAGCCTTAGCTTGTGGTGGATCAACGCGCGTCACAGGCAAGCAGCAAAGCACAAGCTGTGAGCGGGCCTGTTCCGGAAAAATTCCTTCAGTTTCTCACTTGGACAATGAGCAGTGTTCTGCATACAAGGTTCCCATTCTTTTTCTCTCCGTCCAAGAGCTCTGGTGATGCTCCTATAGATGTGGTGCAGATGATATTCACAATGAAAATGTTCTTCTTGGCACAGCGGGGTGTTTGTGTGAACCTTTTGGTTTGTGTGAGCAATTTCAGTAATGTAAAATGACTCATCAAAGGTGTCGTGGCCTGATTTAGCAGAACTGATTGTTCAGATAGCATCTGTATCCCCGAAGTGTGATGGGGAATAAATGATTATGTTGAAGTTTGATTGCCTCAGATATTAGAAAAGGACCTTTTGCACAAGGCATTACACAGATTAGATGAAGCTAAACATGTTTGATTACTGAGAGTTATCTTTTACATTTAAACTATTTTTAATTGCTTCTCTGTAAAGTTCCCTCTGCGTCTTTATTTGAGATAAAGGACCAGAGAAGAAACGTGATACATTTTAATAAGTTCCCCTTTGAGTCTTTAACGTGTGTGCACTGTATAGGCAATGTTTAGAGTCCCAGCAGGACAATGGAGCATGCTCAGCTTACAACCAGCACCGAGGGAAGCAGAGGAAGGTCGCATAGCTCCACACCCCACACTGTGGAGTGTGCTGGCATGCCTTATGCTGCATGTGTGTGTAGGGGTTATGGCATGCTGTGCATTCATTTGTACATAGCTCCATAGCATCAATGCAACACTGTCTTCTTCAGACTCTCTCTAGTCTGTTTATAGAGGGATTCCCTTGAGGTTATCCACAACTCCTTCAGTGCCATGACTTGGCCTGTGGCCTAATGGCTCTTGAACACAGTGACTCACTCTACATAAAACAATAAGGGTGAAAAAAAAAACTTCCTTACTGGAGAGACAACTTGCCTTTGTTATATTTATACGTCAGCTAAGCAGACCTCTGAGTGGATCCATGCTTGTACTACTGCCTACAAACATTCCTCAGTAGGGAAAATATTACTGCAGATTTGCATAAGGCTGGAAAGATTAATGATCATGCCCTGAGGACTCTTTAATTTCAGAAATTTAAATTAATTTAGACATGGCTTTTACAAATTGAATTGTGCGATTTAGACTATTACTCTATGCTTTTACATATAGTGAATTTATGGATTAAAATGTTACCATATGTGTGTGTGTGTGTGTGTGTGTCTGGAAAACGGTTGCCTTGATTATGCAGTCATGAGAACACAAATTAACCCTAACATCACAGCGAAACTAACATCAAGTTTCATGTTCTCCCTAAAGTTTAAATGTGTTTTTACTGAAACCAATAATGAGTCATCTGTCCTTCACCAAGCAGCTTTGTCCCTTGTGTCTCAGTCACAACAACAAAGTTTGTGTGAACAAAGTTTAAGAAATGTCAAGAAGTCTCAGAGGTTGAAGCATAATGTAGGCTCAAAGTTCAGGGCATCAAGGCACATATGACAGTGCATGGAAGTGGTGGAAAGTAAAGGAATGCTGAGTGGGCCTGCTGTACACATATTCAGATCTGCCCACAACACATGTAAACCAGAGCTCACACAGACTCCTCTCTTCCCCTTCCCCTTGTCTGCTTCAACATATCTTTTTATCTCCATTTTCTATCCTTTCCCACAGACAGTGGCATCTGGGAACCAGGGCAAGAAAACCAACTCGGGCAGAGCAAAAACAAAGGAAAGACGAAGGGAAAGTCAGGGCTGGGAGGCAGCAGGAGCCTGGTGCTGAGGCTGTTATGAGGCAAGTGTTTTCTGTGTGCATTGCGTGAGTCGTGTATATAAAAGTGTGCACACGTATGCTGTGCTCTGTGCCAGCCATTTGTCTATCCCATCAATAAAGCCTTTGTTGGTAAGGTTGGTGGTGGTGTCAGTGGCCCTGCCCAGCTGCTGTGCTCTATTCTCTCCTATGTTGCTGATGCATGGCCTCTCACCATGGACACACTTACTTAGCTCTTGGCTTTTTGTTGCAGTGCAGATGTCTGAGGTTGACGCAACTTTGGAGAAAAGTTTGAATTGTCCCAGCCAACAGTGTGACATTATTGGTCAAGAATTCAAAGTCTGACCCTTTCCACACTATAGATGTTTGGGTTTTTTTGGGAGCTGAAATATATATAAAAAAAGGTCCACTCACTTACTCAAAGTAATTATCAACTGCATCTGCAGTTCTGAGTCTGTTTAGATTCACTTTCATCACTCTCAATAAAACAGTTTTCGGTTGCAGCAGGCAGCTGTTGTTTGTTTTTTGTTTTTTTGCTAAAAAAAAAAAGGTTTAAAAATCCCTCAGCTTTATACCACACACAATTTGCATCAAGTTGGTTAGCATAGTGGACAGCAGAGTGTTTAGAAACTCAAGAGTAATTTCCCTCGGGACTAGAATCAAGAACATAGCTAAACAAGAGATACCATTGGGCTTACATTTACCAGGTGGCCAGAAAATCAAATTCAAATTATTATGCTGCTTTACCAGAAATGAAAATGATTAAATATTTGGTAACAACTTCCTGATAATACTGTGTTCACAACCTGGGTCCACTGCTTCCAGGTGCCCAAAATAACCAGATATGGTAGGTTTAAAGATCACAGGCAAATTTAAAAATAAAGTGTAAAAATAAAATTACATCCTCATGCTCCTAGGAATTTGTGACTGTGACTGACTAGTTATTGGACTGCATGAGAAGTGGCACATCCAGTGCTTCTTTTAGTGTAAAATCAACTGAATTTTCCCTTCTCTATAACAACAAGGCTAATATTGGTCATGGATTCTCTGGGGGATGTTGGGATGTGTTAATCACGAAGCTCTAAAGCACAATCCACTCTCAGACCCGCCATCTGCACACACCGGCTGCTGCATCATGAGGCTGAAATCCACTGCTTCTCCTTCTACAGGCATTTATTCTACGCCCAAAGTAACAGTCATCATACTGGTGTACATCTCATTTGTATGCCACATTTAGACAAATAGATTTCTTTAGGAATAAGAAAACAACTGTGAACTCAAAGTAAATAATACAGATATAATGGCATTATATTGCACTTTGGATTGTAAATGAGTGAATTATGATAATTTCAGAGTACATTGCAAGCATATGAAAACTCCAGGCTTATGAGAAACTGGCTTTTTATCATCTCAGAGAGGAGCAATATGCAGACATTATGGTGCATAATTTAATGTAAAAACCTCAATATGGGGGTCAGAGCACATGCCACTTTTACTGCATGGCATCTTCCTTCCCGCTCTACTGTGCATCTCAACAGTGTACTGGAAAATAAAGGCAAAAATATCTAAAAATAAAAGAGAAATAGTCCACCAAGCCTTTATTAATGTGTTATTACATGTCAACATGACTATTTCAGTTTAATTAGAAAGGGTAAGATTCAGTAATATGAGCTTTTTTTATTTTGCAGTCCATTTCCTTTTTTGAGTTTGATTGTTGTTTGGTGTTGAATTTCAGGACAAAACATTTTTTATTACCTTCTGAGCACCACAGTAATGGGATGTATGTTTGAATTCTGACCCCACTACTCTTGAAATTGCCATGATTTTATTAGGATATCAAACCTCAACTATTTTTGCATTTACACTGCAGGTATTACCAATAAAATAAAATGACAGATTGAATTTATATAGAAATATTTAATATTATTCATTAGAGCTCATAATAGATGTGATGAAAATTTATATGGACTTATTTATTTCAACCTGAGGGTTGATATTCCAGACTATATAGTGAGAAAGGGAAGTAAACAACACAAACAGCTTGATTCTTCTGCGGTAAAGTGCTTTTGTTTCTCACTTTTTCATTATCTCACTTGTTTTCATACACTTTTATGAGTGAATATTGTCTACTCGGACTGATTTGTAGTACAGCACAGAAAGTACCAGTAATCTACTAATGACATGATGTGTGGTGACTGGAGTTTGGCTTTGTGTCAAGGCTCAGGAAACAGTGGTAGCCATTCACTGAATCGGCTTACGTATGGCAACCATAATGAGAGTGACTCTACTGAGGGGGAGCAAACAGGTGCTGACTGATGCTGTGTTTGTGTGACTTACTATTGGTCTGTGCAAGCGAGGGGGCTGCGAGTGCTGTAATCGCCTGGCAATGCTGATGTCACTAGTATTTTCTTTCTTTCTGTCTTTCTTTCTCTCTTTCTTTCCTTCTACAGAGAAGGCGGCTGTCAAGCTGTCTGGGTGTGAGTGAACACCCTCTAGTGGAACTGCTGAAGATTTGTTCTGCAGACGTTCCATTTGTTTTAACCATCCGCATTTCAAGGTAAAACCACAGTAGTTCAAAACAGTAAGACCTATTTTTACTTCTTGTATACGAGGTGTTTTTTCTTTCCAAGAATGTTTACACCACAACCCAATCTGATAAAAAGCCAAAACTCTCGATGTGAGCAGTTTTCAACTTGTGACTGAGCCTTTGCAAGCAGCACTAACTGCACTTAATATACATATTCATAGACATAGCTCAAGTTATTGTTAGCACTACATCTTTAAAATGTGGGACATGACAAAAAGGACGCTGACATTATTTTTTTTCTTTAGCATTCACAGTATAGCAAGAAGGAATCTATTACCTTTTTTGATGTTAATGACACTGTTCAGTCTATATACTGTAATGTGTGGTCCATGTTGCACACTAAATATCTCAGAAATGTCATGTCATGTTTGGGCTGGACAAAAAAAGTAAAACCTGTGGGACTTTAATATAACTGATACTCAGAAATGTTGCTTTCCTGCTTTTTTTTTCTTTGTTTTACTGAAAAGTTTCACATTGGGGTTTTTGATAGAGGATTGCTATGATATACTATAAAACCAAGAAACTGTGAAACATTAAGAACATCTTGAATTTGTTTCTTAGAGGTCTGTGCGACGTGTGAGTCATGCAGCAGCATCAGTGGTGGAAATGTGATATTTGTGTGTATGTATGTGTGTGTGTGTATGTTTTTCTGTTGATGACTGACAGCATGGTGTCTGTTTCAGAGGTCTATGGTCCAGCATTGAACAGAGACCATGTGGTGTTTAGAGTTGCTCCTACCACTGCTGTTGTTCATCAATGGTAATAAATTCCTTTACTTCTATATTTTCGTGATTATAGACAGGTAGTATTCCTATGTGTATCCTTTATGTTGAAAAGTCCACTGAGCCTCTGTCTCTTCCCCCAGATGCCAGTTGCCAGTGGAATGTTTGGTTACCTCGGGATATCTCAGCCATGACAAACTCCTGTGTGGTCATCCCCTGCACCTTCATGTATCCGTCTGGAATAAGGCCGAGCCGGGGCATTCATGGTATCTGGTATTTTGGGCAGCCCTACCCACAACTCTTCCCTCCTGTAGTCTACAAATCACGCACAGACGTTGTGCATGAGAGCTACAAGGGCCGAACAAAGCTGCTGGGTGATCTGCACCAGAGGAATTGCACTCTGCTCATCAACAACATTGGCACTGAGCACTCGGGAAGATACTACTTTCGTGCAGATCTCGGTGGAGCCAACATCTATACATACCCCGATTTCACTGAGCTCAAGGTTCTGGGTAAGTGAGTGATGACAGGACGATAGGAAGTCGTTTTATAGCTGAAAATTTATAGCTATTAAAAAAGCCATAACAATTATATTTTTCATTTATATTTCTGTCTCCAGATCAGCCCAACATTGATGTACCAGAGGAGATTGTTAGTGACGAGAGCTTGGAGCTTACATGCTATGCTCCTGATAACTGCCCAGACATGACTCCAGAAATCCATTGGATGCACACGGACTACCTGCCCGACCCAGATTTCAGCACTGACCTCGTGGAGGAGAGCAACACAGCAGTCCTCTCCAACACCCTCACCTTCACACCCAGGCCCATGCACAATGGGCAGCTTCTAGGTTGCAGGGTCTATTACCCCAACACCACACTAGTCTACGAGAGGCTCATCTCTCTAGACGTCAAGTGTAAGTAAAAAATAAAAACATCAAATTGAAAGACTGAAAAGCATTGCACTATGTCAGTATGACTTCAAAGGGAATGTTGAGCATGACAGTTTGCAGTGAAGTGAGTAGAAGTGCATCTTTTTCTCAGAGATCTCAAACTCAAGCATATCTTTATGTCAGAAAGTTGATTCTGGATTCAGCTTTCTGGGATTCCCTTACCTGGATGATTGAACATGCATTAAGATATATCTCTATGGTTTAGAAAAAAAAATAACCGAAGAGCCTAAAATGAATTGTTAGTTAACATCGAGACATAGTACAGCTGATTTCAAAGGTGCTGAGATAGTATTTATGTAGTCACCGAGGATGAGAAGAAAACAATAGCCTGGTACATTTCTTTCATCTAAATCTCATGTACAGAATGACCTCAGATCAAGACAGCACTTCTGTGCAGTTTCTGTTCTGTTCCTATCGTGATAGATGAATAAACCTTCTTAACACTGACAAATCTGAAGCAGCAGTAATCCCACTAATATGAAACAGTACAAAATATTCCAGTTTAAATTACCATATGTGAACTCTTACTATAAACAATTGTTCACTTCACTTTCGTTTCGCGAAAACCGATCTAAAAGTTGCTGAACCATTTCAGCTAACTGCTGACTAAAATTGTCACTAGCATGGTTGAAAACAATATCTCATGCTTGTACAGTATTTAGTACAAAACAACAATCTGCATGTTTCACTTTTACTTAGACATAATTTGCTTTGAAGTCCCCTCAAGATAAAGAGTTACCTTTCAACCTTCATTTGAGGGTGTAAATTTGTCGACTTGTGGTTCTTTTATTGAAAAGATTAAATAATTTTTTAGGAGACAGTTATTCTGTGACTTGCAGACATCATCCGAGTTCTTGGAAAATAAATCCCCTGTTATATTTTTCCTGGCAGATGCTCCACGCTCTGTGTGGGTGAATGCCTCTTCAGAGGTGATGGAGGGCAGCTCTGTGACGCTGCACTGTGAGGTAGACAGTAATCCTCCTGCCAGGATCGCCTGGATGTTCGGAGACCAAGAGCTGCTGTGGGACACAGCATCCAATGTTTCCCTCACCCTAGATGATGTGACACCTGCAAATGAGGGAATTTACACCTGTGTTGGGGACAATGGCTATGGCATCATGAACACCTCACTCTACCTGGCTGTAAAGTGTAAGTTTTTGAGATAGCAAATGACTCCCAATCCCAGCATTTATAAGCAGATTTTAAGTATATCTGTAAAAGGGCCACACTGACCAATGGCACGCAGAAACAATAAAAGCATAAGTGAAAATCTTTTGAGTGCCAGCCCCCTGTGTGGATTCATAATACAGTAAATTTAAACAGGGACTCACAACAAGAATTTATAGATGCTCAGTGATTTCCAAACCATTCCCACTTTACTGATATCATTTCACACTTAATAACCACCATGAGGCAATGGCAGAACAATAAAATGTCCTGGGTAATCAATGTATCTGGTCCATACAGCTTAAATGTTCTCATTGGGTGAGACAAGGAAAAAATGTTGATATCAGAATGTCTTGGCCAGTTCAACTTCCACTGCAATACTGCGTTAAATGAATGTACTACAAAAACCTGCTCAGAATCTGCTGTAATGCATATTTTTAGATATATCAAAGTAACAAAAAGATCAATCACAGTCATGAACCTGTAGTGATGCTGCTACGGCTTCACAATGATTTACAGTGAGCTGTAGGTCACTGTGTCCAAAAGGAAAAAAAAAGATATTGTGGATTTTATTTAATTCTGTGCCTTTAGAATGAAGGAAGATCTTGTGTAAGAATTATAAGATAGAGGTTTTCAAATATGAATAGTAAACATAACAAATTCATTTTCTCTTCTTTGTTGCAGATCCTCCCCATGAGCCTGTGGTAAATGACTCCATTACAGTAGTAGAGGGCACCACTCTGGCCCTGCACTGCAGCACACAGGGAAGCCCAGCACCCACCCTCACCTGGCTGAAGGATGGGCAACTGGTGGGCACCATCACTGCGGATGAGTTGTCAGTGCTGACGATTGTGGAAATCACACCGCAGGGCGATGGACAGTACCGCTGCCTGGCAGAGAATGAGCATGGGCGAGCCAGCAGCTCCCTCAACATCACTGTCGAGTGTGAGTGCTTCACTTTCCTGTAATATATTTTTAAAGGGAGTGTGAAACTAGGTCAAAGAATAAAGCATAATGGCAACAAGAGAAACGTTTGTGTAATCCTCCAATGTATGGTAATGTGCTAACTGTATGGAGAATTACACTTTGTAGAATTCCACAAAACTTCTTATTTCATTTGAGTAAAAACGTACTTTAAATGAAATCTTGAGCAAAGGAGTATAATTTGTTAATTTTACTAGTCAACAGCTATCTGATGTAATCATCTCTTGCCCTCCTTCAATAGATGCCCCTGTGCTTCTGGAGGAGTCAAAGTGCACAGTGGTGAGGGAAGGTGTCCAGTGTGTCTGCATGGCCACAGGGAATCCTGAACCCACTATCGAGTTCTACCTGCCTGACCTGAACATCACCATCAACGAAACAGACGTCCGGTACAACTTCTACACGCACACAGACGGGCACACATCCACAGGAATGATCAAGCTACGGGAGAAAGGCGAACGGGTCGACAATGGCAGCCCTGCTGTCAATGTCCACTGCAGCATCTCCAATGCATATGGAAGAGAGAGCATACTTCTGGAGCTGCAGCAAGAGAGTGAGTAGATAACTTTACTTAGTATTTAGTTTTGACACTAAGTATTGTTGGATTGTGTCACCATTATCATATCCTATTTAAATTGATATGACACTATAATAAAGCTTTTAATACATGTCAGATGATATTTTCTGACATTTTTCTATACTGTGCGTATAAAAAATGCCTGGTTAATATTATTTGCTGTTATGTGTCATGAAGCTCAATTTTTTTTGTCAAAAAGGCAATCGACATTGTTGTGCTTTTCTACTAATTACAAAACACTTAAGCACCGTAGTTAATTTTCAATCAATTCCACTTACATTGACCCATTTCCATAAATTAAATGTTTATTGATTTGCTACAGAAAACTGATCTGAACAAAAAAAGCACAGTTTTCTCCTATTTGATTAACAGTTAAAAATTCCACAATGGTCAGCAGTTTAAAAAATTAAGTCTCTTTTCTTCTTTTTATATTTTCTTTTATACCTAAATCCTCTATATTATGCTATAAATACTTATATCCACTGGCCACTTTATTAGGTATAAATAGTACAACGTTGGACCGCCTTTTGTCTTCAGACCATTAAATCATTAAATCCCAGGAGGTGCTGGAAATATTCCTCAGTTTTGCTCCATATTGACACGATAGCATCTCTCATGTTCAAGAAACCTGTTTTAGATTATTTGAGCTTTGTGACATTATCCTGCTAGAAAATGGAGACTCATCAGACCAGACATTTTTTTCCAATCTTCTTTGTGTATTGTAGCCTCAGTTATGTTTCTAGCTGATTGTGTGTTCTTGTGCTGCTGTAGTCTGTCTACTTCAAGATAGTATGTTCAAAGATGCTCTTCTACCTTTGTTGTAATGAGTGGTTTTTTTTTTTTAGTTACTGTTGGCTTCCTATCAGCACAAAGCAGCCTGACTATTATACTCTGACATCTAGCATCAACAACACATCATTTCTTTTGAAAATTGCTACTCACTGGATAATTTCTTTTTTTTTTTTAAGACCTTTTCTCTGTAAACCTTTAACATGGTTGTGTGGGAAAATCCCCATAGGTCAGGACTTTCTGAAATACTCGGAATCACTGAAATACAAAATCACCTTTCTTCCCCATTCTGATGCTTGGTTTGAACTTGAGCAACCTGTCTCAACCATGTCTACGTGGTCTTAAATTCACTGAATTGCTGTCATGTGATTTGGCTGTTTAGACATCTGTGTAATGAGCAGTTGAACAGGTGTACCTAAAAGAGTGGCCAGTGAGTGTATATGGTTTGTTAGCTTGGTGGGAAGTTTCTCCTGGTGTTATTCAATAAAGTTTACCTCAATAAAGTTTACCTCTGTTTTCAGAAAAGTACATGATGGCAGTTATAGTCGGCACCATTGGAGGAGTGGCAGTCATAGCCTTCATCATTGCAGCAGTTAGATATGTTGGTCACAACAACAAGAAGTGAGTATAAATGACAAACTAATGGAGAAGCCATTGCGAGGCAGGAGTAGTCAATTTCCTTACTAAGCATTTTCTGAAATCCAAGGAAACACTTGAGCCTAGTCATCCATTCTAAAACACATCGTTGCACACTGTATACAAGTGAATGTGGGACTGATGTGGACGTGAGAATTATTTCTCCTGAGCAATTTCAGTTCATTTGCAGTGACAAGTCCTTGTTGAAATCCTTGGAGATCTACACTGGCTGCCTTGTGGAGTGGGTTAGCAAGCTGGACTAACCTTATATTTTGCAGGCACGATTCCCTGCTCTGACACTGCTTCTGTATCCTTGACCTGCTATGCTAAATACAACTCGGGTAGCCCTCTTAACCAAAGTGCTTTATTTTAGCCTCAAGGCATATTTGGACCACCAAATTTGCAAGCTTTCTCTGGCCCTGAAGTGGGTGTGATCTCAGCGACTAAACTCATAAAATAACCACGTCACTCACAGCCACAGTTGGCCTCCAGCATAACCTTACAGAGCTTGTTGTTTTAAAATGGATGCCCAGGCTTGGCGTGTCGCCCTGCATTAGTGGCAGTCAAGACCGAGTCTGATTATGTGACTCCGTCCCCCAGAGAGAATGGCAACCCTAGGCAGGACGTGGTCCTGGAGAACCCAGCTTTGTACTACAGCGCAGTCAAGAAGGACAAACAAAATCTGAGGAAGAAAGTGGTGAGACGTGTTGATGTCAATGATTATGATTATGATGGAGGATGGGTTGGATTACCATTCTCAGATTGTTTGGGGTTAAAGTTTTGTGTAATGAAAAAGTCGTACAGTCATGATAAGACCCCATGTTAACCTCTGAAATGAGGAACCAGAAAGAATCTGTCCCACTACCAGTCTAGTAGCTCCAACCATGACCTTTCCAAACACTGTTTTTCTCTTGCTTTCATCGCTTCTCTGCATTTTTCTGTGTGTTTTTCTCTCCCCTAACTCTTGCACAGCTTAAGACAGAGCTGTTGGGCTCAAAGTTTAACTCCATTCTAGAGGAGACTACGGTAAGGTTCCCCTACAAATCCCCATTAAAACAAAAAAACAAAAAACACAAGCCTCAGTGACAGATGCATCTCCTCGCATATCAGCTTCTGTGTTCTGTACACTGCCGTTTGTTTCCAATACTGCCTTCTGCATGGCTGCCTCATTACTAACACAAACTGCCAGTCTAACAGGAAACATCTCAGACTCCCTCTCAGTATGTCGACCAGTAATCACTAACATCTTTTCTTTAGTGTCTGTCGCGCTCTTCTGCAATCTGAGGTGTCACTGGCACCTTGCCACTGATTTTTGCCTCTAAACGGTGCTTCTGTCTGCAGGGAGAAGACGGGGATGATCATTCTGTGGACTCTATGGCAGGACTGAGGCAAGAGCTGAATTATACTTCCCTGGAGTTTATCGGGGCAAGGTCCAGGGAGGGGGCCTCAGGGAGGAGGGATGACGGCAGCAACTACACAGAAATCAAAGCCAAATGAATCGCAATCCTTCCCTGATCCCTCGGCTATGCGAGATGCAGTGGCAGCCCTATATTACACACATCATCTGCCCCGTAAACTGTGTAATAACCCCACCTCTTCTCCTGGATTTCACTCTGCATATGACTCTTTTGTTCCCCCCTCATTTTATCAAATCACATGTAATCTTCTGCTCTGTGGCAGTTTCCCCCGCTATGGACTCATCTTCCTCCATGGGATGCCCCCTCACATACCACCATTGGGAAAAACTGGTATTTCTGGTGGTTTTGAGCAACACCCACTGGGCAATGTAAAACACATTATGTTAATTTCAAGCCTAGTTCAAGTTGCAGTACATTGTCTCTACACACAGTGTTAAACGGTGGCCATATTTTTATTCTTTTCTCCATTTGATTGCTGTTGTGTCTGTCTCACTGTTTGATCTCCTTTTGTTCTTTTAACTGTCACTGTGTCTGCTGCCAGTCGAAGCATCAGGGCAAGGAGTAACTGCTTTTTGTTGTCTTATCTTTATGTGTGTCTATGTACTGAGAGCGAAACCTCTCCTCTCTTGTTATGTCCTAAGAAGATAACTGTCAGAAGTGAGAAAAGGAGATGCCTTTAGATTCTACATAATTGTATTTAATGTGTGCTGTGACACAGTAGCCTCTCATTTTAACTGGAAAAAGTCACCATCACTTCTGATAGTAAGTTTGTAAATTTAAGCGACACATTTTCCAGTTCTGAAAAAGGTCAAACCTTGATTCTGGCATTTTTTCGTGTAGGTGTAAGAATGGCTTGAGATCTGAGGGGATTTCTTGCACTGTGGCCAACACAAAGTGTCTCTCATTTTCTATTTCTCCACAATGCACGTGTTTCTTCACAATTATTCGAGTCAACTAGAAAATACAGACCTGAAGCACAACATACTTGCTTGTGAGTGGCCAAAGTGTTATCTCCTATAGACAATGTGTGTATGTATGAATGGGTGTGTGTATTCAAATTGTGCTGATAGATCACTAGACACTGATTTCTGGGGTCTTTGGGAAGTTTGAGCATCGCCTCACTTGAGGTCGGTGCTTTGTTCTCACAGGATTGCGTCAAATGTTTGAATGGCAAAAGGTGATGCTGACAAGCCATCTGGTTGTGCTACTCAGTGACATTTGATGAACCTGTGGTGTATTATTAAAGCTCACTAATAGTCTAACTTGATAATGATGGTGTCAATAATATATTAATTTGATGTATATTGATGGTGAAAGGGATTCTAGTTTGTACAGTAAACATCCTGGATGATTCTTTTGCCAGCAGGCACACATTCAAGTATTGAACTGCAGTTAAAAGCCAGACTGACAAATGAAAAGCAGTTTTGTCACACATCACTCAGCCACTCTGACTGAACACTGTCTTAATAGAAGGTTAGAAAACATTTCCCAACCTCTGACTACATGAATCTACAAGAAGTTAAATCAAAGGCTGTGTTTTCTGTATTGTTTCCATTAATCATTAAGGGAGTACTTAGTATTTTAGCATCGCTTATCCATTAAATGTATTAACTCACAAGAGACAGGGTTTTTTTTTCTTCTTTTTTTAAAAAAGAATGGTCAAATTCACAGGAACCACGATGTCCAGAGTTTGGTCCCTGGTACAGGTTTAGATCCAATTATGGAGTCATAATTTACCCTTAATGCGAGCAATAGCTTAACGGAAGCAATCTTTACCTTTGAAGCACCATGCCTTCGGATTTTTTGAAGCTAGTTGAGAACATTGTATTGTGTAGCTTTTTAGTTAGTACAGACCAAACCTCATATCTGATCTAAACAAACCAAGAAGCCTACTACCTGTCAGTTTACACCATGTCTTATAGAGTCATCTCTCAGGCTTGCACACACACTGTAGCCATAACTCCCTATACCCTATCATTTTGCATAAGAAACTATAGGTATTGATTGTAATTTTGATTTAAATTGGTATTTATTGTACTTCAGATTGATTTTAACAATGTAACACAGAATAGCAAATATGCAATTTTTAATGTACATTGTTAAATGTATGTAAAAATGTTTATGGAAAAGTCAAGTGGAAAAGAAAAGAAAAAAATGGAGAAATAATCTCTTCGTGAAGATTAAAATTTCTTTGGATATAAATATTATGACTAAAGCTTTATAAAATCCTATTATGAAATTTGGTTTGGTTTGTTTGGCTGTCTCATTTAAAATGATGAATTAAGTTCACTGAAGCAGCAGAGTCTTTTTATGAGCTATGTTTAAATGGTTTCATAATCAGCAGAGCAAAATCCAGTAAAGGCCTCAAACTACAGTAATTTTGTACAGGTACAGACATCTCTAGAGGGGAAAGGCATTGTGAAACAAAGAATGATACATTATAAGGAGCACTTCAGTTTTAACTGTTAAACTGAACTGAACCCGAATGAATCTCTCTGTCAAAATGAATAAACCATGATGATGAAACTTCAGATTACATCTGGTTTTAAATACCAGTGAAAGACCTGACGTTTTTCTAACCGGATGCTCTTCGGTTCTGGTGATAATATGCAGGTATAATTTTTACCTGTAGCTTGATGATGAGAAATGAGACAATTTTGTATTAAATTTCACTGATTAAGACTTTTAATCAATGCTGGCCTTTTATTAAGACACTGTTCTCTTAAATTATAGATGAAGGGTTCCAAATATGCAAGCTAGCATTCCTAAATTGCCTGCCTGCACAGAGTCATCAACCATTCACTGTGTCCGATCTCCTCATATTCTTATTTATTTATTTATTTTTAAAGCAGAAATATCAAATATGTCTTACCTAATCTTTGCCACAGCGTGCTGTAAAGAAAATGTGTATGTCCAATACTTTGTGGCGATCATAATAATTATTATGGAGTTTTTGTTTCTACATTTATGATTTGCAAAATAATTTAGATCCGGGTTTGCAGTCTCTGCAAATAAGCACTGTTGTAATGACTGTAGGTTTGTCACCAATGATGTAGTTTGCTTGCTCTTTTATTTTTAAAAAGTCCTTGATGCCTCAAGCAAATTCATTTGTCTTCAGTTTCCTGCAAATACAAATAAAACAAAGACAACACAGTATGGAAACAGCTGTTTATTGATAGAAAACAACTAGTTTCTGTCTATTTATTATTCTGTTTTGGTGTTCTGAAATGCAAAACTGTATGCCACATATTGGTTTTATTTCTCTGATTAAGTTCTTTTAATGGCTAAAGAACTTTTGAAAATGAAAGAAACAAAACATGATCATACCCCACAAGTCAATATTGTGTTTCACAAATAATCTAAACACAGAGTGAGTCAAATACATTAAGTCTCCGGTGCTCATCCAGCCTGCAAGCGTGGTGTTTTGTTAATGTTTTAATCTAGAAAAACACGTTCCATTACTGCTTCTGTTCAGCCATTTAGTGGCCTGGTAACATTAGAAGCAGATGCATCGGGGGTGGGACTTGGCACACAGATAATATCAAGTATGTGTTATAATTGTATACTTTTCCCAACTTCTACCAAGCATTTGTGCACAAAGAAGATTTTATTTTCAGCCTCAATGTCAAAAGGAGGCTATGTCTATACTGTACCACCACCAGGTTAAAAGAAATTGTGAACCATCTTCCAGTAGTGTGGAGATCTTGCTGCTTGGGCACAAAATACTACTAATCCTGAAATACTATTTCCTAAGTTTGCATTTTTGGTTGGTTGCTGTACTTTTCCACCTCTCTATAGCAAGAAAAAGACTTGCTGTTGATGCTAATTATGTCTAGCATCTACAAAACATAGGCTCCATGCAAAATAGTGCACTAGAACTGGCACTGCTGGATGTTTCAGAGCTGTTTTTTGCAATAATTTGGAGACAGCTGGCTGAAATATTCAAGGAGGCAAAGATGAGTAGTATATATATATATATATATAATTTTTTTTTTTTTCAGGAATTCATGTTGAAATTACAGAGAACCACTGGTTCCAGTAAAGACTAGAGGAAGACTAGAACTCCTCTTTTAAATCCATCCAGCTAATTCCCACCTACAGGTCTGGCATTAAAAGAAGCAAACCTGTCTCAAAGACTATCAGTGTGTGGCAGGATAGGCATAAGCAAATGATGAATGGGCATGTTTTCAGCAATATAATAATACTGACATTCCTGCAGAAGGGATCACAGGGTAATTAATTTTAGTGACAATACTGTGGTTCGAAAAGAAACCAGTATGATATAACCAAACATCAAAGTCTAGATCACATTTAAAATTAAAGATTGCATCAGATGAAAAGAACAGGACTCCTGGAGCAATAATTTAATTAATGGAAGCTGTTCAAAGAAAACTGAAAAAGTAAACTAAAGGAAGCAAGAGGGCAAGCCAGTCAACATGTATGAACCCCTCCTCAAAACAATAACAACTTTGGGATACATTCATATAAATGGAAGTTGATGTACCCGGAAACAAATACACTGAATTATTTTTGCAAACATGGTGATTCTGCTGAGTGTAATTGTATTACTGATTGTAAAAATCTGTCTGCTATAGTATCACGGGACACAAAAGTAACTGATTCAAGTACTGCAGCCAAGGGATTTTAAACAATTTTTAAAAAAATATTAACAAAAAGCACAAACCTCAAAACTGCAAACTACAAACCTCTGCCAAGGCAGCTCACTTGCTGGAGAGTATTCACTTTTAAGGGAATAGTAGTGTATTTTGTGTATAAACATATGTATGAGTATGTAATGTAAAATATGTATTGATTTGCAAGTAACTGTACATGAAAAATTACAATTACAGTA
Organism: Etia nguti; assembly: GCA_015106755.1. NCBI lineage: Eukaryota > Metazoa > Chordata > Actinopteri > Cichliformes > Cichlidae > Etia > Etia nguti. The sequence goes on along the minus strand of VUQG01022819.1, from coordinate 1,716 downwards.
CAGATGTTTCTAACTAACCAGGCAGCTCATTTTCTTCCTCTGGGTAAAACATTCTTTAAATATATAATACATATTGGGGTCAACTTGAAAGAACAGCAAATGTGAAATGTAAAAGTGACATCAGAGGTGAAATTTGATATGATATTTAGATGCAAACTAAAGTCATATTTAGAATTCCCATATACCAGTGTATCATTTCCTAAATGGTCCCAATGCAAACAAAGGCAGCAGAATTTTAAGCATAGTTTTAAAGATAAAATACATTTTATGAAAGTCTGACATAATGAAACTTTGACCTTAATCAAGAAAGGGTCCAAACTAACATAATATTTAGAATTTCCATATATCAATCTTTATATATGCCTATGTGTTGTCAATACAAATAATGGCAGTCTGCACATACCTCTGCAAATACCTCTATATAACATTATTATCACTGTTGTCATCCACAGATTTTGAGTTTTTATTCTAATTTTGGTGTCTATCTTTATATTACTATCCATATAGAGATGTAAATTTATAGGGAAGAGCTTCATATTGAGAGATATTTAAATATTTTTCTATTCATAACTATTCAAGAACCACAATATACTGGTAAACATCCATCCATCCATCTTCTTCCTCTTATCCAGGGGCCGGGTCGCAGGGGCAGCAGCCCAAGCAGAGAAGCCCAGGCCTGCCTCTCCCCAGCCACCTCCTCCAGCTTGTCCGGGGGAACACCAAGGCGTTCCCAGGCCAGCCGAGAGATATAATCTAACCAGCGTGTCCTGGGTCTGCCCTGGGGCCTCCTCCCGGTGGGACATCCCCGGAACACCTCACCCAGGAGGCACCCAGAAGGCATCCTTGTCAGATGACCTAACCACCTCAACTGGCTCCTTTCGATGTGAAGGAGCAGCGGCTCTACTCTGAGTCCCTCCCGGATGGCCGAACTTCTCACCCTATCTCTAAGGGAGAGTCCAGCCACCGTTCGGAGGAAGCTCAATTCCGCCGCTTGTATCCGCCATCTCGTTCTTTCGGTCACTACCCACAGCTCGTGAACATAAGTGAGGGTAGGGATGTAGATCGACGGAATTTGGAGGTGCTGATTCTCATTCCCACCGCTTCACAGTCGGGTGCGAACCGTTCCAAAGCGAGCTGGAGGCCATCACCCATGAAGCCAACAGAAACACATCATCCTTGAAAAGCAGAGATGAGATTCTAAAACCACCCAAGTGAAAGCTTTCCGCCACTTGGCTACGCCTAGAAATTCTGTCTATAAAAATTACGAACAGAATCGGTGACTAAGGGTAGCCCTGGCGGAGCCCAACACCCACCTGGAACGAATCCGACTTATTGCCGGCTATGCAGACCAAGCTCTTGCAACAGTTGTATAAGGATTCAATTCAATTCAATTCAATTCAATTTTATTTATATAGCGCCAAATCACAACAACAGTCGCCTCAAGGTGCTTTATATTGTATAGTAGATCGTACAATAATAGATACAGAGAAAACCCAACAATCATATGACCCCCTATGAACAAGCACTTTGGCGACAGTGGGAAGGAAAAACTCCCTTTTAACAGGAAGAAACCTCCGGCAGAACCAGGCGCAGGGAGGGGCGGCCATCTGCTGCGACCGGTTGGGGTGAGAGAAGGAAAACAGGATAAAGACATGCTGTGGAAGAGAGACAGAGATTAATAACAGGTATGATTCAATGCAGAGAGGTCTATTAACA
>VUQG01022818.1:28764-40150 GCA_015106755.1 Etia nguti | reverse complement strand
CCAGGTGACCCTGAATCCTCCCTTAGTTATGCTGCAATAGACGTAGGCTGCCGGGGGATTCCCATGATGCATTGAGTTTTTCCTTTCCAGTCATCTTTCTCACTCACTTTGTGTTAATAGACCTCTCTGAATTGAATCATACCTGTTATTAATCTCTGTCTCTCTTCCACAGCATGCCTTTATCCTGTTTTCCTTCTCTCACCCCAACCGGTCGCAGCAGATGGCCGCCCCTCCCTGAGCCTGGTTCTGCCGGAGGTTTCTTCCTGTTAAAAGGGAGTTTTTCCTTCCCACTGTCGCCAAAGTGCTTGCTCATAGGGGGTCATATGATTGTTGGGTTTTTCTCTGTATCTATTATTGTACGATCTACTACACAATATAAAGCGCCTTGAGGCGACTGTTGTTGTGATTTGGCGCTATATAAATAAAATTGAATTGAATTGAATTGAATTTGTGAGGATATTTCCAAAACTGCGAAATAGAAAATGTATATTGACACAAACACCTCATACAAACTCTCAAGCACAGTGGTGGAGGGGTGATGGTTTAGTCTTGGTGTGCAGCTGCAGGTCCTGGACAGTCCGTGACGTTCTCTGTATACCAAAATATTCTAGAGCCAAATTTGAGGCTTGGATTAAATTATGTCATGAAGCGGGACGGTGATTCTAAACAGAGCAGCAAATCTACAACAGAATGGCTGAAAAGGTAAAGAGTCAGGGTGTTGCAATGGCCAAGTTTAAGTCTAGAACTCAAACTGATTAAAATGCTGTGACTGGAGCTTAAGAGAGCTGTACACATGAATGAATGCCCTCAAACCTCAGTGATCAATCTAGCTACTTAGTATTTCTATCCTTGAGGTATTGGTTCTATCACTAGTTAGCTAAACATAAACTAATGTAAGGCTTCAACCAACAAAACAACCCTGTGACGTCTTGTTCTGTACTGGCACTTATTATGAAACACTTATTTCTTAAATCCAGCTTCTCAGACAGTGACATTAGACTAGCGCTCCACGATGTAATTTAGCCTTTCTACACGTAGTGTTTCATGTCCACTTTAATATGCAATATGCAACTGAGACACTCACCAGCCTTGTTTATTTTTTATCTCATTCCTGTACTCTTTTTGATCTTTTTCTCTTCGCTGTCCATTTTAATACATCAACCTTCCATTTTGGCACCTGTCATAGCTTCCACCCACACACACACCCCACCCACACCTCAGTCTTCTATCCTTGCCAGCTTCTTCTCTAGACAGTTTCCATTTCCTGTCTGGGGTCTCTCGTTGGCGCTGAGTTTAGAATTTTAATAAAAAACATACTTTACCTTCATGGCCATCTAGGGCCAACTTCATTTAATCATCCCTTCCTTTAACTCACTGTTAGGATATAAAACCACTCAGGGAATGATAAACCCAGACTATAATACAATCAGTTTCAGCCATGATTTTCATAACGCTCCTCTATCATCTCAGAGTAGTTCCACTGGTGCCTTTATCCTCTTTAAGCATTTTAAGTTGAATGACCTCAATGGAGTAATGCTACTGATATGGTAAAATTGGTCTAGACTCGCCCATTTCCACCCCTCATGTCATTTCCACTTTCTCTGGCATAATCTCTTATTCAGCAACTTTGTTGCAAATGTAGCACACCCCTCTGAAAAAGGCTAACTGTCCTGGCTCTGCCTTTCTTGGTAGATCTGTTTCAGCCCTCAGGGCACCAGAGTCCTGACTGCCAGCTCAGACAAGACAGCTCGGCTGTGGGATGCTCACTCTGGAGTCTGCTTACAAGTCCTGGAGGGGCACACAGATGAGATCTTTTCCTGCGTCTTCAACTACGAGGGCGACACGATCATTACAGGTACATAGAATCGACACAGAAAGCACACATAAACCCCATCTGACCACCGTACACTGTTAAAATGGAGCTGTAGGAGCTGAATATACTCTTCATCACAAGCCATCACAAATGCTTAATTGCAGATTTTAGATGAAAAGCGTGCAGCTGTGTCTTTCTGTGCAGCTATCCATTTGTATTTGTGCTTCCCTGCAGGCAGCAAGGATAACACATGCCGGATCTGGTACTGAACATTAACCCAACCTACCAGAGGCTCAGGAGGGCATTTACATGAAAATAACAATCAAATTATGTTTGCCAAATATCGTCCACTCTGTGTCTGCTCAATTGTGGACTACTGTAAAATAAAAACACAAAAAAATCACAAACTCCTGCTCAGTTTGGTCTTTGACTTCTGTGTGAAGTTAATGTGGTCCTAGAAATCAACAGCAGTTTGGAATCTATGTTTTGTTTAAGCAATAATTGACATTATAGGAAATAGATGGATTAACTGTACATCATACAGTACCATGCAAAAGTCTTGAGCCACCGCTTATTTATTTGTATTTTGCTACAAAAATGTTGTAATTTCTTCAAGTAGTCATCTTTAAATTGCCTCAGACTTTATGACACTGCACACTATGCTGAGATAGGACAGTTTTCGGTTAATAGTTCTTTGGGAATGACATTGAACTATCCTTTTGTAGTTTATGTGACTGAAATTCTCTGTATTGACATATGGCTTTTAAACCTGCTGTTTAATCAGATATCTTTATCTTCTTTTGAGAGCTCATCAAAAAGCTGGTGGTTTGAAACTGATGGAAAATTGGCAGGCAGCTCTATACAAAAAAAACGAAAAGAAAAACGCCGTTCTAACATGCCTGTTATAGCTGGCATGTTAGAACAGCGTTTTTCTCGCCAAGTCTCTGCATTATCATAATCATCATCACACAACTAAAAACTATGAAGTTTGGGAATTCTTAAATTGCTCCTTTAGAGCTCTGTGTTGAAATATGATCTTTTGGATTTTTATGATAGGGAGCTGTAGAATAATCTATAAAACCGTTATACCTTCTTATAGATTTGTGCTAGACTCAGCTACACTACATGAACAGAAGTATAGGGCCATATTAAATCTTTGAATTCAGGTGTCTCAAGTGTATAAAATCAGGCACCTAGCAACGCAGCCTGCCTTTGTGAGAAAATGTCTCGTTCTAAAGAGCTCATTCAATTAAAGTGTGGGACTGTAATAGGACACCACCACTGCAACAGTCAGCTTGTGAAGCTTCTTCTCCCCCCTAGCTATTCCACTTCAGCTGCAAGTTGTATCATTGCAAAGTGGACAGCAACTCAGCCATGAAGTGGCAAGACTGCAGAGTTCAAACCTCCTGTGGCATTAACATCATTACAAGAACTGTGCACCGGGAGCCTCGTGGCATGGGTTTACATGTCCAAACAGCTGCTGTAAATGTGCAATGTGTAGGTGGCCCTGAACTTTTGTCCATTTAGTGTACCTTACTTTTAAATGTCTGAATTGTTTTGTTTTTCTTGCTTTCTGGTACTTTCTAAACAAAACTTTAGAATTAAATTCATAAACAAGACTTATTGTAAAAGATTGTCTGATCTTCGTAAACCTGTTATAAGTTAGTTTGCCAATATTTTTGTTCCCACTGCCTTTTCTGTCTCCCTCTGTTCTCTTCTCTTTCCCCTCACCCTCAACCGGTCACAGCAGATGGCTGCCACTCGTTGAGCCTGGTTCTGTCTACCAAAGGTTTCTTCTTGTTAAAAGGGAGTTTTTCTTTCCCACTGTCGCCGAGTGCTTGCTCACAGGGGTTGTGTGTTTCTTGGGGTTTCTTTCTAATGTTGCAGGGCCTGTACCTTACAATATAAGGCGACTACTGTTTTGAATTGGCGTTATACAATTGTATACAACTGATTTATACAGCACTATTTTCTGAATGCAAACTACAATAATAAACCCATCAGTATGGTTGTTTTAAGTTGTTTTACTTCTCTCTCTTTTTTGGGAAACAGTTCAATGGAGTGTAATAGTGTGCATAAATGCACCCCTGAATATTGAGATTTTATTTTCCCGTTATTTTACAAATGACACAACACTTGCTCGTATTTCACATCACAGAAATTTATTGATGTCAAAAGATAAATACATTCATTTCTACTGTGACCAAGTTTACAGCTGTGTCATGTGCTTCCCCCCACGCAATGCTGTTGTAACACAAGATTACCACTAAGTAGAGAAATATACTGACCAAATCCACATACAAATTCAACATTACAAACCTTACTCTGTCTTTTTAGACATAGCAAAAGCTAAAAGAGCGGTCCACTACTCCAAGGTGCAGCAGTTCAAAATCTACAGTATATACAGTACAGCTATCCAAAATAATCCCTTCTTAAGTAACATGAATAAAATATCATACGTACTGAGTTTCAAAGTCACAACAGAGGTGGTACGTTAGCCAATGGACACAAAAATCTGGACGTTTTGCTTACACTAAGTAAATGTGCACTTCAATGTGAGCATCAGAAGGTGTCAGGGCTTTTCTGGGCTTAGATTTAAAGAGCCTCTTTTAAAAGTAGTTTTAATACAAAAGGTTTGAGCATGTTAAGCTGCGGGAAGGCTATAACCTGATTTTCCTACAGTATGTCCTATAGGTGCCTCTCTGAGTGAATAAATAAAGTCATGATTCGACTGTGTGAATCTGTAAATATATATTTTTCTATATAATCTGGAGCAGTTAGAACCTGCTGACTATGTTCACTGGAGGGCTCGTTCATTCCTATCAGGAACGTCCAACCCGTGTACCTACAGTTTGCCGTGTGTTTGTGTGCATGTCGCTAGAGAGGTAACTCTGGAAACAAGAACATGCTCTCGTTAAAGGGAGATCGGTCCAACCGGACAAGGGTGAGAGGTATGAATTTCTCAAGTATGCTGATCACGTCGCGCTTTCAGCTCGCAGTAGGAGACACTTGGTGTGATGAAACAATACACACGCAAACAGGAACATGTTACAAATGTGAGCGAATGAGTGAGCTTGTATTGTTACTGTTTGCGATTTGAGGCGGCAAGTTTCCTAAAGTGTCTCCAGAAGCCAATCGAACAGGCTTGACTGGAGAGACTTGCCTGCCTCTTCTGCTTTCTCGTGCAGCTTACAGAACTGAACCACAGCGCCGAACAAGTCCGCAATCCTCCACGCCTTCTGAGACATCAGGTGGACCACCCTCAGGAACTGGGACACAAAAAAGATAGTTTCATGAGCTTTTGATTCCCCCCCACAGTTAAATCAGGTAAGAAAATGACCAGAACAAAAAGCAAAAAAGGGTAATAATCAAAACAATATGTCAGTAACATGATCTGCTTATAAATTTCGTATTTGACAAGCCAGCAGCTTTGCCTACCTTTGCATGTCTCTTCTCTTTGGACTTCCTGAAGTAGAGAGCAGGAAGGCCAAGCTCCGAGGCAGCGATCCACTGTAGGGCCACTCTCAGCTCCAGGTCCACGCACTCTGGCTCGAGGTCGCAGTTTACCACCAGCAGCTCCCTGATGCTTCCATCGCCTGCTGTTCTTCCTGAACTGCTCTCTGACAGATCAAATACAATGTAGTACGAGTCAGCACTAAATATGACACCACGATTCAGATTCTGATTGATGATAGCTATACTGTCCTAATTAACAAAGCAGTGTTGCGGCACACAGACAATTCAGCCTGTTCTAAACTCACTGGGACATCAAAAGAAAATGCATGTAGTCACACAGCGTGTTCAGCTCTCCTGGGCTCAGTTTTGCTTTGTCTTTAAACAATAACGATCTTTGAGATGAGACACTTCTGGAACAATGGACCCTTTTCTAAGATTTTATGACAGAATCAAAATCAGGATGAAAAAAAAAAAATACAGTTTTACTCAAGCAGATTTAATTTTTGAGGCTTAATCAGAGCAATCTGCTTTGAATCCCTCAAGAGTTCCTGATGAGTAGTGAGATGTTTAAACTGAGGGAGGTGTATAATTCACAAGTGGATATAACACTAGAGCCCGACTGATATAAGACACTGCAATAGGCCTAAGGCTGCTAGTGGCTTCCCTAAATGCATTTCTTCTTCACTCACCTCTTTTCACTCTGTGGCTATAACACCACTTTGCACTAAAGTGTTTGTTATTAATCTCTGGCTTATTGACTAATAGGTTTCTTCCTGTTAAAAGGACGTTTTTCCTTCCCACTATCACCAAGTGCTTGCTCACAGTGGGTTGGATGATTGTTGGGGTTTCTCTGTATTATAGAAGGGTCTTTACCTTACAATATAAAGCACCTTGAGGTGACGGTTAATTGAATTGAATTGTGATTGTGCCGTGTTGCCAGTAAGGAAGTTGCAGATTGTCCTCTGGTGGACAAACTATACACCGTCAACACTCATAATTTCATTAAATGGTGCTTCTCTCGACTCTACTTTTTGAAATTTTTTAACAGTTAATAAATTAATAAATACCAATACCAGCAGATTGATAAATAGCTAACATCTGCTAAAATAGCCACACTCTAACACCATTGATGACTAAGAATTTAAAACTACACTCACCAAATACAGTCTTTTTGGCTCCTGCCAGGTGGCATGTCTCAGTCTCCTCGCTATAAGGAAAGAAAATAATACATTTGACATACGTTAGTAAGACAGTTTGACATTTTGGGAAAAGCGGTAGCATTAATGCTTAAGTGGGAAATAACCAACTTGCAATGCTTAGCAAGGGAAAGCAAGCCTGGCTCTTCAAATGTAGCAAAAATCTGCATACAAGCACATCTAAAAAGCTCAAATCAAATCAAAATCAAATCACTTTTAAAGCTCACTAATTACCAAGTTGCACGTATTTTGGTAACCTGAAAGCAATGTAACAGTATTTATTTTCATGTAATTAAAATATAATCCAAAGTCCAAAGAAGTTGGGATGTTCTAAAATGTAAATGAAAGCAGAATGCATTAATATGAGAATCTCATAAACCCAATTTTATTCACAACAGAACATAAATATTTGAACTGGGGAATTTTACTGTATCATGGAAACTATTAGCTCAGAAAAATAGCTGGATGAACATTTGGCAACTAATTAGGATAATTCCACAAACTATGGAACAATTTCAGAATAACCCTCCTTTGAATAGGGACTTTGCACACATCATCGACAGCACATAATTTCATCAAAAGATTCTTAGAATCTGGAGAAATCTCTGTGCGCAAGGACCAAGGCTGAAAATCGATATTGGATGCCTGCGATCTTCAGGCAGCATTGCATTAAAAACAGGATTCTGTTGTGGAAATCACTGAATGGACTCAGAAGCACTTCCAGAAATCACTGTCTGTGAGCACAGTTCACCGTGCCATCCACAAATGCAGGTTAATATATCATGCGCAGAAGAAGACATGTGTGACATAATCTAGAAATGCCGCTGACTTCTCTGGGCCGAAGCTCATTTAAAATGAACTGAGGCAAAATCTTTTTGGAAAACATGCATACCTGATCCTGAGTGAACTAAAGAGGAGGGGGAACCTTCGGCTTGTCATCAGCACTCAGTTCAAAAGCCTGCACCTCTGATGGCATGGGGTTGCATGTGCATCTGGAAAAGCACCATCAGTGCTGAAAGGTATACACAGGCTTTAGAGCAACATCCAGACGACAACGTTTTCAGGGAAGGCCTTGCATATTTCAGCAAGAGGATGCATAACTGCATACTGCCTCTATTACAACAGCATCATAGTAGAAGAGTCCACCTGACTGATGAAACAAATATGAAAAGAAGAATCAGGACTGCTGAACAGCTCGAATCCTCTATCCAGCAGGTGGTCTCCTCAGTTCACTGATGTTTACAGACTGTTAAAAGGAGGCAAATATGACCTTTTTCTTTTCTTTTTTTTTTCTCTTTTTTTTTTTAAAATGCCACATTTTCTCAGTTTTAAACATTTGATGTTTTCTATGTTCTGTAGTGAACAAAATATGGGTTCATAACATTTGAAAATCACTGAATTCTCTTATTTTATGAAGCGTGCAAACATTTGTGGAATCAGGGTTTTAAAATAAGATTATTTTTTTTTAAGCACACCAAATTAGCATAATTCCCTTAAATTATGAACTTTTGAATTTTTTTTAAATTTTTTTTTATTAATATGCACTGTTAAGATGAATGAAACCAAATAGAATAAATGTAGAAAATTCAAATGGTTTTTGTCTGTTAAACAGAAAATTATTTGTTCTGGAATGATGCTTAATATCCCTGTCTAGCATGTCTGAGAGAAAATAATACCTGCAGGCTTTTTGTGTGTATTAGAAATGTCACTGTTGACACCAGTGACACAATAATGAGAAATACAGTGATAGTAAAAACATACTGGATTACTGTGCTTTGAGAGGGAACATCAGAAAAAGAATCCAGGTCTACCAGGCCTAAGCTAGACGTGCTGCTGGTCCCATTCCTAGGAAGGAAAAAGAAAAAAAAAAAAAACAGCAAAAGTGTCATTTAAATGACGCCTCGAGACATCCAACAATCCAACACGATCACTCACTTGTGAAGAGAACAATGTCCAAGCGCAGGGATGCAGGTCATGTTATTAGCTGGTGATTAACATAAATAGCAGCTGCAGCAGAACCGGGCACTGAAGCTGGGAGAGCTGGTGATTCGTATTTTTGTATTTGGCAGCTGATCCGTCTGAAAATGGGGATGAGGTATATTTGGAGGCAGTTAGGTGGGGAGGGTGGACAGGCAAGGCCGGCAACTGCCTTTGTGTCACAACATAGATCAGGGATGAAGCGGAGTTAAAGTAAGCAGGTGGATGGAGAGGTTGCAGTGTTATGGTGGTGCGCACAACTACTCTTGCACTGAACACAGTACCTTGCTACTTGCTATCAACTCTTTAAACTATCCAGTTTGAGAAATTAAATGAGTTTAATCATTATGGTATGCATCTCTTTTTTTTCTTTCAAGGAAAAAGGGGATCTTATACCATAAATGTATTTTAATAGGTGATTTCATAGTATTAGTTGGGTAAATAAATGAGAATTTGATGAAGCAGAGAATGGTTTAGTGGATGTTATGAACTGGCCTTTTGATCCGTGATATAAGAGCTCTTGCACCACTGCAGCCTACTACTGCAGGAGGAGATGTGGCCCTGTACGGCTTTGCAGAGCGAGCTCTTGCCATACACCGCATTAGCAGGTGTGGATACTGGAGCGGCAGGGAGTAAATTGGCATTGGCACGGGAGAACACAGTTAGTAGCAATGGGCCAATGAGAGCGGGGTGAGGGTGTGAGCAGCAGCGTTTGGAGCGGTATCAAAAGAGCAGCGGTTACTGACCCCTCGCTCAGGTGGATAAAACTACTGGTCTCCTCGTGGGGGTCATCTTCGGGGGTTATGTGAGACCAGCTCCCCATGCTCTCTTCACTGCTAGCACTCATAGAACGCTTGTCCCTCTTCACTACTGCAGCCACCGCCACAGCTGTCCTGTCCCTGTCACTGCTGGAGAAAGCAAACCGCAAGATGTCCACAATGTCGGCGGCAATGCTTTGGTCACTTTGGCTACTGTTACTCCTCCTCTATGCACTACTAAAGTAACGCAGACACCCAGTTTTGTTACTACTAACCTCCTTTCTATAAGCCCGTATCGGGATCATGTCCTACTCTAAACAGTAACTTAGTACAAATGACAAATGCCTTTGGAATGTGAAATAATTATTAAAAAGAAAGCTAATTTTTAAAAAATATCTTTAATGCATCAGCACACTGCATTTCCCATGGGCACTGCTGGATTTTCAGCTCTTTTTTTTTTTCCTTCCAGGAGACGGATTAAATTAAGTCATAATCAGATGATTGAGAGTTGCCATCCTCAACAATTCTGCAGGGAAATCAGGTTTTATTGAATAGGCGAGTGACTGAGTTGCACTCGCACACAAGGGACAAAAAGATGCACTCCACTTGTTTCTGGATTACGTGTTTTATCAAGTGAAAAGGAGCTTGTTGTGTGGCCTTTAGCTTTTCCCTTCATTAAGTGATGAACATGACTTATTTTTTAGGATACAATGTTATCAAAAAACACAATAAAACTCTACGTTGAGCTTTCATACATTCCACTTATCGGCTTCTCTTGCACATTAGCGATGCTGCTCATACACTTTAGTGGTGTCATTTGAGTCCAAATGGAAACAAGGAGTCTTTGTTACCCCAGAAATTCGAACTAAAAATGTCCTCCTTGACAGTCCTACACTCTGCTGTCTCTCCGTGAAAGCCCCCTCAAGACATTTACAGCATTAAAATAAATCTCACCACCATGCTGAGTCTCTGTCTTGCTAAAACGTCAGTCTGGTTTGAATTACTCGTGTATCTGACAATGCAGCCCCCAAATTCTTTGTCATTTCGGCTGTCTCAGTATAATCTCAGTTCAGATTCTATCTATTTCAATATCTTCGAGTGTGTTGTGGTTTGTTATCTTAGTGTGAGTGCAGCTTGTACTGATAAAGGGGACTTCAGGAACCACTCTGCGGATAAAGGATGAAGCTGCTAAAAGCTTTCTGGACACACAGTACATCACCCAGACAATGTGAGTCACAGCCTAGCCAAACCTGCTAAAATAGATTAGTTCACCCAGTAAATAGATCCTCTGCGTGCCCGCCAAGCTTTGATCAAACCCTATAAATAGCACTGTACACCTGCATTTTATGTGTTTAGTCCAGATTTTCATACTTGATGTTTAAAAATAGTCCAGCACTTTTTTATTTCTCTTCCTTACTCTTGTCAGAGAGATTGACCTCTACGTTTCACATCCAGCAGATGACTATTCTGCTGCGGAGTTATTACAGAAAAATCTCTCTCTGAAGGAGGGGTCGGACTCTCACACAAAAGCCTGTGAGCAGTGTAATACCTGCTGCTGTTGTTGGGAGCTCTCTCCGTATGCTTGGTAGCCGACGCGTCTGAGGATATTTCTTGATGTCCCCCTGTTCTTTCAGGGTTTGAGAGCATCTCGTCATCTCGCTGATCTCCTTCGATGTGGATCAGCGGCACATTTCTAGGGCCCCTTATGCAGGCTGAACCGCTGTCACTTCCCCCGGACCCGATGCTGCCAGCTTGCTCTTGGCTCGACCTACTTCGGCTACAGCGTAGATGGGATTGTTTGAACCCCTTCCTTCTTTCACCAACAGGCATGTGCGCCTGTTGATGTGACCCAGGTGCGCCTCCACCTACATCTTGCTGTCCCCCAAGCGCAGACTTGCCAATATCCACTATGTCAGCTGCCAGGCGATTGGCAAACTGCTGCACATGGGGCTGGGAGTCTCCTGCAGCTTCCAAATCAATACTGTCTTCAGGATCAGCGATGATCTTGTTCTTCCTCATCAAGGACTCGATAGAGCTTGACCAGGTCTCATGAATTAGCATATCAGTAATCTGGTCAGTCTTACCCCTCTGATAGAGGCATGAGTCTGACTTACACAGTCCTGTGGCTGACACAGAGTTGGTGGGGAAGATATTCAGTGCGTCTCCGTGCACATTCCGCGCAAATC
>VUQG01022818.1:17500-28744 GCA_015106755.1 Etia nguti | reverse complement strand
CGCGCAAATCCATCAAAAGAGTTAGCTTTTATGGGCGAGTTGACAGTCAGCCGCGAGTCTGAGGAGCGCCGGTCTGGCACCGAAGACTGTCGTATACAGAAGGGTGTTCTAAGAGGAGGTGGGAAGAGGCTGTTGCTCCACTCTTTAGTCTTTGCAATGCCACATTCTTTGTTTTCTTTATCCATATCCCGAAGCATAAACCTGTAGAACTCCTCTGTGATGCTCTCGGTGCTCGACTGTTTAGACAGGCACGATGACGCCCTGACATTAAGGTGGCCGTTTTTCTTTGATGCGGCCTGCTGTACAGCAGCAGCCAGGATGCTGCTAGCATTCTTCCCTGCATAGTAGTCCAACAGAAGGTCAAAGCCCCTGCCCTCGGTCTCCATCTGGTTAACCATGAACCGAGAGAACTCATCTGTGATGCTCTCGCAGCTGGACTGCTTAGAAATCGAGCTGCCGCGACTCAAGTTCTGACCTAGCCGGCTGCCCGGGCCCAGAGTGTTGGGTGTGCCGGATGGGTCCGCGTCTTCTTCTGGAATGCTCTCATAACTGGATGCCTTCCCACGGCTCCACCTCTCACACTGCAGTCTGCTGCGTTGCTGGCCTGTTTTGGAGGTATCCACCACATTGAGTTCAGGGCAATTCAGGATCCTAGCTGTGACCTCAGAGGCAAAGAGGGCAAATGGGTCCTGCGGTTCATCAGGGTTGACCGACTCATCTACCACCCGGTTGACCAGCCGCTCCATTAGCTCTGGCTGCTCCTCTGTTTTCCTTTTAATTTCACTTAGGCGGGGCGCCCGATGTTTTCTGGAAGCTGAATTGCTGTTCTGACCCTCTTTTCTCCTCAGCACTGTGCGGCAAGCAGGGATCAAGTAGGCCTCGGGGACTTCAGCAGAGGACCCTTTAAGGGCACAGAACCAGGGCTGTTTCCCGGTGGAGTTTTCTAGACAGATTGCTGCTAGTTCTGTGGCCATAGACACCACTGTGGAAGCCAAATCATCAGCATAGCAAGTAATCGGTGTCCTGGACTCTGAGTCTATTCTGAAGGAGTTGAGGGAGGACTGAGGTGTCAGAGAGGCCTGTCTGCTGTCACTGCCTGTCCCCAGTCGACCTCTCCTCTCTGTGACCTGAACTAGGATTTCACTTAAAGGCTCTCTGATTGCACCACTGCCCTGCTGGATGTGCTGGCTGTCAGAAAAGTCTTTGGCTGGCAAGGAGATGGGTTTAGACTGAGTTTGTCTGCACAATGACTGCTGCTGTTGTTCTTTGATGTTTGCTGCTGAGGACGACGCAATGACATCACCTTCCTCAAGCGCATATTTCTCCTTCAGCCCTGCAACTGCGGATAACTTATCTGTGCAGTGCAGCACACCGCTTAGATTCTCATTATGCCCAAATAAGCACTGTAATTGGCTTAATGGATCCTTGGCATCCTCCTTGGTGTTAGCAGGTTCCTTAACACAAGCATCACCCTCTCGTGTGTCACGTGACCCTTGGTCACATGTGGAGATATGGCTGATCTTTTTCTGTGTCAGGCAAAGAATATCAAACAGCAAATTGTTGACACTGTCTTGCAGAAATACCTGAAAGCTTAGCGCCTCCTTCCCAGTACCCTCCAGTTCCTTTTTCTTTTTTGCTTTCTCTAAAGCATGCTTGAATAGGCTGTCTGCCACTTCATTTATTAATTCATCTACCTCCCTTTCATCCGTGTAGCTTTTTTTCGAAAACGTAATGCCATCTACTATCTTGTTATGTGTGGTTTCCAGCAGATGGGCTACACTCCTGTAGCCTTGTGGCTGAGTCAGCACCTCAGCTGCTTCCCGATGCAGGACTTCAGCAATGTTGGCACGAAATGCTTCAACGCTGGTTCCCTCTGCCACGCTGCAGTGCAGCGTGAATGCTGCGGAGGCCTCGGCAGCAGACAGCAGACCACGGGACGCCGTGTAAATTTCAGCGGGATCTGTGTCCGAATCGCCGCCGTCTCCGGGCTCCTCCATTAAGTCCACAGCTGCGACAGCGCCTGCTACCTGAGCCATGCCACACATAGCTGAGGAGAAGGAGTACTCGCCTTTTTCTTCTGGTTCCTGCAACTCCTCATCTACGTCCTCTTCCGAGGCAGATTCCATGGCGAGCTGTTCTGTTAGCTGCGGGGTAGTAATAGTGCCAATAACATTGGCAGCACAGGCCAAAGCCACCTCTACATGTTTGGATGCGTGTCCGTCGTTGTCGGGGGGATTGTGAGCCTGTGTCTCATTCTGTTGCTTTTCTCCAGTTTTGATAGCATGGTCGGGCACATGAGGCGCCTGGTTCTCCGGCCATTCTGCAGCCCCGTCGGAACTGTCTGGGCTCTGAACAATGACAATTTTAGGGAGTTCAAAAGAGCAGGTGCGCTGTTGGGAAGGCTCTTTAGTCTTTGAAGGGCTCTTGAAGTTGGTAGGGCAACTAGAGAGGGACACACTGATGGCTGCCTCTGAGGCAAAGGAGGTTTCATCTTGAGAGAGCCGTATAAAGGCATCCTGCAGTACCGACTCAGCCAGATTGGTGGCGTAGTACCCCGCTGACTCTTTAGTCTGAATGCTTGCTCGCTGATGCCCTTCCTTTTTCACCTCGGCATCCTCCCTGTGCTGATGACGTGCCAGCTGTCCCCGATGACTTGCAAGTCTGACACAGTGTTTCTGTGCAGCTTCTGGCACGCTCTCTCCCAGGTCACCACTCTCTGGCTCTGTGAACAGACAGGGAAAAAATAAAAGCTGGAGAAAGAGAATGACAAATGTCTACACTGATTAGGAAGCAGCACCACCGGTTTCCAAAATGTCACATCAACAGTAGAATATTATCCCGATTTACCCTCCACTGACTGTGTGTCACATTAAATTTTCCCTTAGAGAAAATACATTTCTGAGTGCAACAACAATCATAATTTTTGCCCTATTCTATCAACTCACTCACAAATACAGCTGAAAAAAAACCCTGCCGTACTCACCATTTCTGAAGCCGTCATCCTCGCTGTCATCTCCCAAGTGTTCTGAGGCGGTCAGGAAGTCTTCCTCTATGGACGAGATAGAGCGATTGGTGTCATCATCGAGACGCTGTCCAGCCGCTTTGCCCTGCTGACACTGTCGCTCTTTTCCCCACTGCAGGCCGATCAGGAACTTGTTGATCTCAAAAATGATGCTACCAGGCTGTGTGGTGCGCCTCTTCCCCGAACACTGAAGCAGGCACACGCCTGTGCATCTCTGCCCGCCCTGAACGGAGCACGGACATAAACCTTTAATGCATGCACACAAATTTCATGTACACTCACATGTATCATATACTCAATATATAGTATCCAAAGGTCTAAAGGTATTAAAAAAAAACTACTACAGACACAAAACACAGGTAAGCACAGTTAACACATATCATGGTCACAAACTTGACTATAAATCTCTTAAAACATTATACAGCTCTATTGCCCGTTTCTCTTCCTTTTCTTTGATATTCTGTGAATTGCTTCAGACCTGCTAATGAAAGTTTAATAGTCTGTGTAGACTCCTTGGGCTGTTTATTGATTCTCACAGCAGTTTTAAACATTTATTTATTGGATGAGCTTCAAAAAAAGGGACCGCAACAGGGGAATTTATTTAAAGACAAATACCCCAACAGAAAGGCTTATTAGTTAGCTACGTGTCTGCATGTATTTTTGATTGCTGTTTAAAAATTCAGAGTATGGAATTAAAAAGCCACTCTTTGCTCTGTACCTGCAGGTGTATTTTCTCTACACGCACCTGCTGAACAAATCTGACTCGCACAAAGTCATATTTGCGGTAGCATCTGGTGGCGTGGAATCTGAGCTGGGTGGGACTGAAAGTGAAAGACTCAAGAATTCGCTGTGTGCATGCATGAATTAAATGAAAACTCATCCTTTGCATCGAAAAAGTTCAAAGCAAATATCTTTTCATCAGACTGGTTATTTTTTTATGGAAATGTTTTACTCTTGATATTTGCTGCTTTGTATTCAGACATACTTTGAAACCAGTTGTCTGTTACCGGCCCAGTTTTCACATGACTATATTTGGAACAAACTTAGGCTTTTTTTGCACAAAAATAAAAGTCAAACCAGAAGTTGATGTTTGCCAAGATAGCCGTGTGCCTCAAAAGATGAAGACATGCTTTTATTAGACTAAAAATGGAAGAAATGCTCCATAAAACAAATGGACTCCATGTGGGGTCTTTTTCCCAGCACAAAAGGTTCACATCTAATCACACAGCGCTGCTGTACAAGAACAGCTTGTGCTCTCGGCTAGTCAATCCAAAGGCTGGAAATACTTGTAACGAACAGAAAACCACTACAAACTTACCTGAGCCGAGGGGTGTGGGTGTGCTTGGCAAGCTTCTGTGGCTTCTAATCCACCGAGCAGTAGGATCTCGTTTTCTTTCGGCTGGTGGACGGTCAGTAACTCAACAAGCTTTGGCAGGTCTGGAGACACCGATGCCAATTTCTGCAAGACACGATCCAAGCACAGAGACAATACTAGATGATAACAACAAACTGTTTTGTCAAGTCATTTCAAAGCTGAAAATAATGTGCTCTCTGCGGTTCCAAGTCAGAGACACACAATTATAAAATCCTTCCTGTGAGAGGACTTGAACCATGTGGAACGATCATTGATCGCCCACCACCGCCACCACCAGCTGCAAAAGACTGCAAAATCTGCATATTATCCACACAAATCATCCCTCTAATTCTGGGTAATGATCTTGAATCCATGGCAACTGAGCCAATGCATGTATCATATGTGAAATACAAGGACCAGAGTTCCTGAGAGATGAAAAGTGGGAAGGAAAGAGGAAAAAAAACAGAGGGCGCAAGGAGAGAACAAATGAGCGTGGAGGAGAAATCTGCTCACCTTGACGCTTTTGTCATCACGACAGTCAGTTTTCTGTGGGTCCAGATTTACAAAACAGACCTGAGAGTGAAGAAAAAGAGAGGGCATCAGGATGACTGTGTGAAAAGGGAAGATTTTACAGTAATTTTGAAGTTACTGCACTGCCTGTCCATCAGCTACACTACAGAAGCTGTCTGTTCAGTCCACCACAGTCCGATGCATTGTCATATTGACAGAGGCCTTTCTAAGGAGATGTTCTTGTCTCAGAGGGGCTGGTAGAAGCAGGTGTAAACCAGAAATGATTTTCTTTCCCCATGTCTCTTCTTCCGCTTTCCCTCTTCAGCTGTCTCCACACTTTCACGGCGTATCTGTCACAGTCCCCGTCTTTCCTTCCCTGCCGGTCTCGCGTTCCCTTGGCTCTGACTGCAGGTTTAATGGTCTGTGATGGAGTTCTCATGTCAGTGCTGGGACCCCGGGACTGTCCAATAGCTGCTGTTTGATTCTGCAGTAACAGCCTCTAATCTAAGTCGGCGTAGCCAAGTTTGTCCTGTGTGGCTAAATAAATAGAGCTGAGCTGCAACAGGGAAGGGGCGTGCAGTTCACATTGAGTAGTACCCCTACTCAATATGAATGCGCAGGGTGC
This sequence comes from Etia nguti, assembly GCA_015106755.1. Classification (NCBI taxonomy): domain Eukaryota; kingdom Metazoa; phylum Chordata; class Actinopteri; order Cichliformes; family Cichlidae; genus Etia; species Etia nguti. Next base: position 23,233 of record VUQG01022818.1, on the reverse strand, counting down.
TTCGAAGTGCCTTGGGCAGAGCGATGTGTTTGCACTGCAATCACGATTACATATATTTCAGGATACACTGCTGCCTGACAGTTTGTGTGAATCTTTTAGGGTTTTCTATATCTCTGCAAAATGTGACATAATTAAAATAAAAAAATCAGATGATAATTTAAGAGTAGGAAATTATAGATACTCAGAAAATGAGTATTACAAATTTTTCATTGTCAATAGAAAGTATGAAAACATCCAGGATTACCAAGGTGAAATTAGAACCAGGAGTTTTCCGTTATTGGCCTGATGTGATTGGCTGTTCAGTTTCTCTTTAACGGACGGGTATATACGAGTTCGTAACTGTAATAACTAATAACAAAGGCAATTTCAGAGAAATAGAATGAAGGAAATTCAAGAGGAGGGTGACCCTGCGCTTGATCGACAAAAGCCACTTCAAGAGAAAGGTGTGTAATAGTCTGGGAGGTCACAAAGGAATCCAAGGAAGCAACTCTTGTTGACTCCTGCTCTGTATGTCCTCCCTGCAGCCCTGCATGGAGAACATGCTGCTTCTCCAGACAGAATCCTCCAGCCCATCTGCAGTTTGCTTTTATAGGTCATGGTGGCAAGCCAGAGGGTTGTTAGAAAAATGTCTTGTGGATGGATATGACATAAAAAACCCCTCCAAACGGGTTATGTTTGGAGAAGGGGAAACCTGGTTATGTCCGTGCCATGGGTTGGGCTGACTGCACTACATCTCGGTCAGGGTTGCTTGCCACGATTGATGGAACAATGAATCCTGAATTGTAGCAGCAAACTAAATGAAAATGTCAGAACATGAATTGAAGCAATAGAGAAAGTGGGTCATGCAGCAAACAGCCACCCTGAGGACGTGAGTGGTTTTATAAAAGAAAGATAAGGGGGACAAAGTTAACGTTTTGTAACACGACCGTAATCAAACAGAAATTACATAAAAGGACCTGAAGGAAGCAGTTCGAGTGAGGAAATCTACCAACATCCTAGAGCTGAAGCTGTACAGTGAGCTGTTTTGTACAGAGAACAAGCCAAAAACTCCAACAAAGGACTGATCCACAGTTACTGGACATATTCAGTTGCACTTATTGTTGGATTAGGTGGTGGAACCAAATACTGAAACATAAGGTTTGCATATTTTGTGCCCTCACAAATCATTCAGGGATTGTGGATAATAGAAAAACGCATAACCGAGTCTAGTTTGCTCTCTTTTTTTTTTAATTCATCTCTCGTTGTTGATTTTTTTTTTTTAGGAATATGAAAGGTCACAATGTCTAACATCTAAATGTTAGCACACTGTTGGTTGCTCATGAAACTTAGTCATTCTTAGTTACTGTGGCATCTTCTTTTTTAGTGCATTCGGGGGAGGATACTGCTAGCTCTCTTTCACTGCCGCCATCTCCACGTCTGCTCTACCTGCTGATATCCAACCCCATTCTTTCCTCTACAGACCTGCAAAAACAATATAGATTCAAATAACCACATTTTGACGCCCATCACTGTTTGAAATCATTTCCCTTGAACATCCTGAGGTGTGCCTGGTGTATACTGCTAGGCTTTTAAACAGCAGTTGTGAGACAGCACACGTACCTCAGGACTTTCATCTTTTCCTCATTTATCTGTGTTTGCTTAAAGAAGATCTAGTCCCAGAAAGCTTTGTCAAAGTATAGAAACCACAACAGATCCACATGTATGAGTTCTCTTTACCATTTCCCCTTTTTAAATTTTTTTGGGGAAATCAAGTCACATTTTCTAGCTGTAGATTTTAAAGTAAAGCAACAACTGCTGCGATAAATAGGCCAATGCACTCATGAGTTTATATTCCAACATGAGGATTTGTGTCTGGTCTCTTTCCCATCTCTAAAACACAGTCAGGGCTTCTTCATCAAAGAAAATGGTAGGGTTAAAAAGAAAGGAACAAAAGACTTGTAACTTTCAAAGAAAGGGCAGTGACAAAAAAAACTATCTGCAAAGTCAGATTAAAGCAGTCAAAATATCCTTCAGCCAAAAGGATAATGTGACACATTCAGAAAGGCCAATTTCCCCCTCACCTTCAATCTGCTATCCTCCAGTCAAACATAATGTTTTCCAAACTATCAAGGCTAATAGGATGAAAAATGTTGCTCAAAAACAGATTCAGCCAAACAGAAAAGATGTGAAGTCAATACAGCGGACAATGACAGAATATATGAAAAGTCTCTCCAGTCGCACCCCGATGAGGACGGTGGATTTTTATTTAATTATGGATGGATGGATATTTAGTAATTTATGTTTGTCCGGTGCCCTTCATGGGCCGCATGTGTCACCTATAACATTCTCCTTTGTCGGCTCTCTATCAAAATAATCAGAGCAATCTACTCAGCGAGGAGTGAAAGCAGTTTCCCGATTTGCTCGTCTTTTCAGATCAGTTTACAGAGCGTGATGACGACCTTTTCTGTTGTCACAATTGCCGTTAAATGCCAGTGAGATACACATCAGGCTTTAGATTACACACGACTACGAAAATATTTCCACATGCTGAACCTAATCTGATCCAAAAAGGAGGCTGATAATTGACTTTTTAACTTCTTTCACTGCGTTTAGTTTTGTGTCTGCAGTTTTCTACTTCCCGTCCACTTGTTCATCACAGGATGAACAGCCGGTTCCGTACCCTTGCTTATGAACATCTCAGCAGTATTCACTTGTGCTGATATTTGGAAATGTTCCCTGGGAAAGCCACCATGACATCTCCCCCCGTCTAGCAACACGTCGCCTGCGCACAACCCACAGGCAGAACAAAGCGAGTGATCCAGACTCGTGACCTTGAGAGGGGACTGAAGCAATTTAACACTATCAGACTGAGTCGAGAGGAGGAGGTTCTACATTTGGGAAAGGAGAGGACCATTCAGCCGTCTCATGGTGACGCAAGCGCAGGGACATGCTCTGATTCTATCAGCGTTTCACAGACATAGTGGACAACACGCAGGTGCGTCAGCCCGTCTCTGAAGGACTGACCAGGTGGGGTAGATAAAGAGGACAAAGAAATGGTCTGATGTTAGAACCTGATGAAGAATAATGGGCTCCAAAAGCTTTGACTTATATTTTATATCAGTAGTTCATAGTGTAGTGGTTTACACATTTGCTTAAAAAAGTCAAAGATCCCCAGTTTGAACCTGGGAGGAGATACAAACCCATTTGGGGTTGTGTCAGGAACAACATGTGGTGTACAAATCTCTTAACTCAAATATGCAGCGCTGCCTGCTGTTGAAGCTCTGTGATTAACGGATAAAAGTAGCTTATCACTAATTATATTCATTTTCTAAGTGAAGTTCATGGTTAAAGTTCCACTAACTGATGGAGCCAGCAGTAACAAACCTTGGATATGCTGACATTTACAATAATCACCTTCGAGGTGGTTCATTGAACCCGCCGAGCAGCCGCAGAGCATATTAACACTCATTTGGAGTGTCTGACCACCTCATGAGTCTTAGATCAATATTCCCTCTCCATCTGAGATTTGACTGGTGCTTTCACCAGCTGATCGCTACCTACCAAACTGAACCAGAAGCAACACAGTGAAAGCAACGAGAGCGTTCGGAAAACAACAAAAAGCCAAAGGGGTTCATTTCTATCAAACAGCCGTTTCACAGAAAGTAACGGTGTGATTTAAGAGTATTGTGAAAATTCATTGTAGATTTTGTGAAGGGTGTGCGCGTCTACACGCAGGTTCGTGTTATGTCAAGACCTGCTGTTGGTTGTCTCCCCACGCTTTCTTGCTTTACTAGGTGCTCAACCCATGAAAATTTACAGCTGTGCTTGGCTTCAGCCCAGGCGGTCAGCGTGGGAACTCAGGGTGACTCTGACCACCTGTGCTGACAGACCACTAAAACCAAAATGGTCAGAGATGACCTTTACTAGAGAAGAAAAACAAATCTCGGCTTTACCATCAAGCTTGGGCACTAGATGTCCTCTCCATTTTAGAGCGGTTTTATCAACAAACTTGAAGGAAAAAACAAGTCAGATACTGAACTTTGAAGCCAAACACATGTTAAATTCTTATGGTATCAATATAGTCATAAGGGAAAAAAGTGTTGTGCATTTAATTTCAGAATTAACGCTTGTGAAATGTTTGATGCTGCTTAACAAACAAGCAAGCGGACCATTGGCTATTTTTGGTGCTTTTATGATATAGCTGATCAGAGATTACATTTTTTAAATTTAACCTTTATACAAGGAAAAGACTAAATGTCTCATTTACAGAGAACTGTGTGATGATTATCAGCATAACATATCACCCCTCTATTTTGAGCCTGTAGGAATATATAGTGTGTGAATGTGCGGAGGATTGCCTGATACAGACGAAATAAATGTTAAACAGATCATTCGTCAACATGCTAAAATTGTCCGCAGGGCAACTGTACAGTTTTAGCTTCTGTATGATACCGTTAGATTTACAGTGTGTGTCCATCTATGACCCTAACTCTGCAGGCATGCACACATCCTGCACAGGGGTACAATTGTCCTAACTTATTTATGCATAAAATCCTATTTGGCCAAACTGTCAGGCAAGCACATTTCTTTCTTTGTACAAGCGCACACACAAACACAAACAGAGCCTTTACAGATACAGTTTCAATACAACATGAACCGAGCACAGACATGGTCAATATAAGAAATCATTACAAACATTTTGCGTCCTTTGTCCATCAAAGCCTCCTCTTCCTCCAAAGCTACTCCCTACTCTGATCCTCCTACACACAGCTGCTGCTGCTCTTGGTTCTGCTGTCTCCTCTTTTTCCTTTAAGAGTGGCTTTTTTTTCCTCGTGCCTTAAAATATATATATCCTGAACATTTAACCCTATTTACGCTTTCTCCTCATCTTCTTTTTCCCCCAAAAAACCAACAAATTCCCGAAACGTGAAATAATTACTGAAGCAATACTAAATATATAATAGTAATAGTCAGACATTTACTTCGGTGTTTTTATGCAGTTGTCCTGCAGGTAAATTTTGCATGTCCTGTGAATCTACTGGTGGTGTATTTAAAAAAAGGAAGCTGACACTTGGACTCAGAGGTCCCAAGCTTCCTTTATTTCTTGTAATGTATTTTGACTTATCTCAGTAGCTGGCAACTTTAATTATAATCCATTTTAAGTTTAAGTGAATGCAAACTAAGTTTTTGGAGGGAGGGGGGAGAACATCAAGGCTCAGTGGCTCTGCCATATTAATTTTGCAAGCTACACTGTGCTGCTGTTGAGACCAGACAGGCATGCTGTTCACACAGACTGATGATTATAAACAGCCTGAAATTGTGGTCGTACATTTAAGTACCTGCTGATAAAATGCATAACATCAGCTGTCCACAAGGCTTAAAAGGAAAAGACTGCATGATGAAATTACACATGCTGCACACTGAGACTGGCCTATTTGATATGTCTGATCAGATACAGTTTTAAAGTTAAAAAACAACAACAACAACATTTACCATTCTCAAATCCAGATGTGAAAATGAGGTTAAAATTTTAAACAACTGTGCCTTTCTATTGCTGACTCACACAGCGTTATACCATCACTGCTTGGCAGTGAGCTGCTGAATTTAGCGCCCCAGGCTGAAAGTATGCTGCATACAATGTTGTGAAAAAGTATTTGTTCGCTTGCCGCTTACATGCTTCAGCTCAAACAAATTTACTTGAGTAATAACTTGAGTAAATACAAAATTCAGTTAAAATGACAATTTCATTTGAGA
>VUQG01022818.1:0-10481 GCA_015106755.1 Etia nguti | reverse complement strand
TCCCATTTATATGTAAAGAAAAAAAAAAGCCAAGAAGCAGGGAGTCAAGAGCTATTCTGCAGCTGAAGGTAAGAAATGTAATTTTATCCCTGAGGGGCTTGAATGTAGACTTATTATTAGGCTGTGAGAGCGTGAAAGAATATGCCATTCTTATTGAGAAACAGCTGGTGTTATTAGAGAGAACAGATTGTGTACTTCAGCTACTTTCCTTAACGAGTCCCACCTACATTAAAGACTGAGACTCTGGGGTAAAGCATTTTATTAAGAGTGTTGATCTAGTTTATATCACATTTCAACGGATGGCGTAAAACTGAACTGATATGCTTGAAGGATCAAACACCGGTCATTCCCGAACAAGAACTAAGTGCCTTTTAGCCCCTGACAGATGCAAATCCTGAACGCAATTCATACTCAATTTGCAATTCATAAGAGAGAGTGACGCTAAGGAAAATAAAAGGCTTCCACTCAGTGTTTTCACTCTGTTAATTTACAATTTCACAAAGTAAACAAAACAGTAAATTGAAATGACGTGCGAAAAGCGTAAAATGTGTTCACGCGACACACGTAATGTCACTGAAAGTGGCTAACAGCCCCGTTACTCTCCCCACTTCTAGAATCGCGGGCTGTTGCGCAGTTCTTCCTATACTATGTTCCACTACTGTATCTGCTTTGAAACATGAAAACAACAAAGAGAAGTGATAAATAATTATCAAAGTCCCTGCTCATTAAAGTGAGCTTATAAAAGCAGAGTTGCACAGTTTGCATTTACTCAAAGTTATTGTAAAAGATGAGACCCAACGAGCAAAACCTTTCGGTAACGAGAAACTACCACGAGCCTGCTGTAAAATATCTGTTTTTAAAGACACATTCAGTGGAAGCAGACTGAAGACGGGCCTTCACATCATGGCGGCCTTAAATTTCAACCCGTTTCCTTTCCATCACTGAACATCACAGAGACTGAACACTAGAGCCGACGTGTTTAGACTTTGTTGCCAACACGGTGCGTATGCTACTCACCATGGTGCAGCCGCCCTCCGTGTCGTCATCCAGCAGGCCCAGTCTGCACAGAGCCTTTTCATTCCTCAGCCAGTACTCCGATGAGTCCAGCACACTGTTACTGCACAGAACCTGAAGCACACAGATGAACTCTGCTCAGATGCACCAACGCACACAGAGAATGACTCCCGCCACACACACTTTCTGAGTCACCCATCCACTTTCATCTGCCAGTCTGTGTTATCCCTTCAGGAGGATGGGATCAACTGACCTTTCTCTAGGACATTTATTTCAGTTTAAGTGTCCGCAGCTAGGGATCAGAAATCTGTCAGCTAAGCAGACAGTTATTGTGTCCTCCCTGAGGCGATATTTTAATGAAACCCTAGGATGAAAGGTAAAATCACGCAGCTGGTTATTTATAATGTTCTTCTCTATAATAATCTGGTGTGTTGTAACTGTTGGCCAAGCTGTTTTAATAACCTCCTAGTTACAAAAAGTTAGAAGGATGAAATCAGGGATCCTCTTATGACAGTAATTGGTTTTGACCTCATTAAATGTATTTACGATCTTTTATTTGTAAAAGAAGATCGTTTTGTACTATTCAGGTGCAGCAGATAAAAGGTTAAAATCAAATTATATAAATCAATACCATTCTTGTGCAATTATTTTGACACGTGACTGCGTTGTTCATTCTCACTATGTATTTTTAGTGACAAACCATGTCCCCCCCATGCTTGCACCCTCTGGAACAGACCATCTGTGCAGGCCTTCAGCCAGGTAAAAGTGACGCAGACTCAGCTGATCTTGCCGAGAGCGATAATATCAAAGGCTGCTGCCACAGGTCAGTGGAGCCAGAGGCCCAATTATAAGAAAGATATCACCTTCTGTCTGTACAGGACACTTTGGTGGAAGTCAGTTAAGAACATGAGCAGTAGGCTAATTAGACTCCACTAGCACACATACATAATGTACAGTCAGGCTCGCACACACAAAGGAACTACAGTACACAGACTTTGAAAGGAAATTCAATCTAAGCCACCACCTCAGCCCACTGATCTGTATTATTTCTCGTCCTGTCTCTATGGCACTGGGATGTGATAAATCTACTGGGCTGACCTGGGGGGGCCCGGCTGTTCCTCTTATTACACAACCCCTGAGTGTCACTGGCACCCAGGAGGAGGAAATGAAAATTTCTGGCACTGCTAGAAACACAAACATATAGACTGATGGAAAGGCAAATATGACAGACAGGTGCACAGGAACACGAGCTGAGAAACAGGCAAAACCCCCTTCCTGTTATACCCAAGATGCTATGATCAAGACAGGTTTTGAACACCCAGTCTTACCTTCTTACAGGCGCTGATGGACGACGGCACTGCGCTCTCCGTGCTGCCTCCCTCCACCTCGATAGACTCTGAGCCTTCAAACATGGCAGACGACTGGAAGTTACTGTAAGGCAAAAGGGCACAGAATTGACTTTGTCAAAGCGAGTTCTCGTCAAAGACTTCCCTTTTTAAAAAAATCTGGAATCAGCAAAGAGCGGTTATCTGGTCTGACTGGAGTGGCCCATTGTCACATTTGCTCAAACTGTAAAGCTGGGGCACTCATCTGTTGAATTAAGCAAACACTTATTGTCAGACAGGAGATGTATTTCAGTATTCTGCACTGAATACTTCATTCACTTCAGCTCAACCTTTCAGAACAAATACACTCTGCATAAACGCAAAGCCAAACCTGTGTTGCTTTTTGCAGGAGGTTTTCCCTGTATTCACAAGACTCAAGTGGTTTCCATCATCTGAAATAAACTGATATCAAACAAGCATGCAGCAATGGCAGTGCACTGTCCAAACATCAGAGCTTCTTTGCCAGATCCAAAAATGTGACTTTGACAGCAGCAGCAGGAGAGGATCACAACATGTGACCTTTATTTGGAGCGCAGGACAAAACTATTCAACAAACTGTAGTGACGGGCGTGCCTGTCAGAGTGCACAACGAGCTGAAACACAACACAGCAAACTCCGAAATCTCAGAAAGGCGTCATTATCCTCTATGCATGCTTTCACTGAGATAAGCCAAATCGAAGCTTATCCGGAATGGCATTAATGAGGATCAATTTGGAAAATGAAGAGGCTGGGGATGCATATTTAAATAGGAACAGCTGTTTTTTCTATAATCCACATATTTCAAAGCAAATTAAAAGCCTTCTGTTTCGAAACCCCCCCTCTTCCCGGGGAAATCGCACAACTGTATCTATTTGCAGTTAATGAACATGTCTGATGTAAATAAACTGTGTCACAGGAAAAATGAGTTTGCTGTGAATGGCCTGATCCACTGGGAAAATATAAAATAAGATAAAATAATGTACTGGAGATAAGTGGATATGATGTGCTTTAAATAGGCTGCTGTGTCTGCAAGGCGCACATCAAAACACCCATTCAACACACACACACGGGCAATGATTCTGCGGTGAATTTGTCGGATGCTTGCACAAAACTAGATGGATGCAGGGTGAAAAATGGACGCGGGAAAACGCTTTTAAAGGGAAAGAAACGAGAATGGAAAAACAAAGGTTTGTTGGTGGTTTTCATGCACGCGATGAGCGTTTCTCACAGAAAACTGAAGAAGACGAGGGGAAATGATTTGTCACGCGCGACCTGATTTCTAATCTTTGCGCCTAACGACCTCTCCATCACGACACGGTGATGACTGACAGGTTGGTGAGCTCAAGTGCTCCCGGGCCCGAGGTAACCAACAGGCATCAGCCTGAAGCGAGGACACAATTAACCCCCTGCAATGTCTGCTTTTTAGACACGTCACCCTCCCCGGGTCTGCTGCTGTAATTCAGTATGAAAGCTTGTACGATTGAGGATTTCATGCTTCAGGGACGAGCGGGCCAGTTTACTCGTCCACAAACTGATAACTTTTGATGTTATCTTTGAGATTTCGCGTCTCTCGAAAGGGCTACACAACACAAAATAACCAGCGTTGCAAATTAAGGTATATATGCTGCACTAGCCTTCGATTTCAGCTTCGACTACATGAAGCAGAAGACCAAAAAACTTATCAAGAAGGGGCAAAAAAAAAAAAAAAAATCAATTTATTGGAAACGTGACTGCTGTCACTGTCAGACATTTCTATCAACTAAGCCAGGCTGGGTAAAACATCTCATTAACGGCAGAGCACTGACAACAGCCAATAGCCTCCTGTAAAAAGCAGCACTGGTGCCACACTGCATGGATTTAGTGCGTTTTTGCCTCACAGTAAACAAGCACTCTACAGCACTGAAATCCCCACGTTTTACATCTGGAGCCTATACAACAAATTACACGCCGCACTGGCACATCAGACTTAAACTACCTAAAACACCATATCCAAAAAATATCACATCAAAATTCTGTGCGGAAAAAACAAACATTAAAGTTCCACTCGAGTGAAAGAAAACACCACAAAGTCTGAACAACATGCTCTTAAATCAGTTGCTGCACAGACAGGATTCCGTTTTGGAATATGCGCTCCTCGACGTGTTATAGCTACTATAATTAAGGTGTCTTACCTCGGCGTCTTCAGAAGGCACTTTGCGCCTGCCATTGTATAAAAAAACAAAAAACAAAGCAAAAACAGCCAAACTGTCCTCAGCCTACGTGTTTATTTCCTCTGCGGGGGCAGGACGACAAGAGGTACAGTGGAGCGCCTCGACGCGTAATTGTCCCCTGGACACTCTCCGGTCCAGATGCGCATCCCCGATCGAGGAGTGAAGGAATCCCACACTGTTTCAGCGTGACTGGATGGGGACTGTGACGAGCCGAGACCCCCCCTCCCCCGTGGAATCAGCAGCAGAATGAGCAGCAGCGTTTCACTGTCCGCTCTGCGTGTCTGTGCCGTGTGGAAGCGCAGGAGCCCCGCGTGGATCAAACGTAACGAGCTGCACGACGCAGCACATCGCAGGCAAGGGCATTTGACACGGATAGTGCGCGCGCGCGTCCACGCACGAGCATATCAACCTTGTTAAACTTAAAGCGTGTAATTGTTTTGTCTGCGTTTGATTACTGGTGGTAATTATTTTTGAAACTTGCGAGCATCCCAGCCAACAGTGGGCACAATTTTTGATTTATTATCCCTAAATGTCAAAATGGCGAGCCAGGAGCCCAGACCGTTTACACATTCAGCAGGCAAGGGGCAACAAGCATTCCCCTAGGAGCTCTGGTTCATGTTAAATGGAAAATCCAGCACTTTTAGCTTTATCTCAATTAACCCCAGAGAGAAGCTGTCTCCTTTTAACTGGATGCTCCACTGTGTGGCTGTTTGTTACTGTGCAGGTAGTGTGTCTTCTGCCAGAGCTTGTTTGTTGGAAGACAGCTGCCAGTGCATCTGGGAATTATGCTGATGAGCACCAGGAGAGTGAACCAAAATAGTAGCCTAAAGCTGCTGGCAGCAAATCCAAAACAGTGCGCTGGAAAATGTTAAATGAATCTGCAGACCCGGAAGAAACTGCAGAGCTGGCTATAATTCTTAGTGGGCTTGTCATTAGGAGCACTTTAAAAAGGCGTTTGATCCTTTACACATTTCAAAAAAGGTTGTAGCTTTAAGCCTGCTATGACACACAGGCAGAATGTATACCACTAACACACACATCACATGGTCGTTGCCAATTGAGAGAACCAGAGTATTGCACACATATATATCTGTATCTGACGTCAACTAATATTCCACTCTTTGATCCATTAAGGAGGTCAACCAAAAGCCAGACTAGGGGGTGAAAGAGCCGTGACCTTCAGTTCTCTGTTATTGCAGTGAGAATAATGTTGCTGGAAAGGAGAGAAAAGGTGAAGAAAGTGGTGGATATGAAATAGATCCCCGAGACAGCAGGTGTGCTGATGAGATACAAAGGAGTGACAAGTTCCAGGAAACCCAGCATTAAGAGTTTCAAGTAAGGTTTCGGGCCACGGGTGCAGTCATAAATGCTTAAATCTACCTTGACACCAATTCTGCAAGTCTTTCGAGCTGGAAGTAAGGAACACCACACTTTCAAAGGATTCCCTCATCCAGTTTTTTAATCACTGGTGGCGGAGAGAGCTTCCTCACAGCTCTCATATGTGTTGAAAAATGATGACTTTTACTAGTCAGCAAACCACTCCGTTACCCTTCATGCCCTTTAGATGGAGAGCACCATCATCCCGGAAGAAAACATCGAGATAGAAATGTTTCATTGTAGGGTAAAGGTGATCACTCACAACTATTTTGCACTGATTTGCAAGCGATCCTGATCTCTGAAGGGGCATACGCAAACCCAGCAAAATGCTCCCTTAGAGTAGATCTCGTCACTGTAGAGGTCAAGGGTTAGTCCTTTAATTTGACACTATGCCATGTGTTTGTGTGTGTGCGCGTGTGTGTTTTAGAGCAAGAGAGGGGGAGAAAAGACGATTCTGTTGTAGATTTGTATGGTGAGTAAAGAGTTGGGCTCCTTCACTCTGCTCAAAGGAGCATTTTTACCAAAGGGAATGCTTTTTATGCTCAAAGAAAATACATCTTCTCACGCCGTTATCAGCTATCCCGCGATTCGTCTCTGTCTCTACCATTTGCTTTTATTCAGCTCTAACAATATCAAAGCATAATTTTTGTAGTAGCAGTCTTGGCGATGCAGCATACAAAAAAGAAAAAACCCACATGATAAAGTATTCAGTATTTCAAATGAATCTTTTCCCATCCATACATTTCTGCATTCAAAATGAATGAAGACATATAGACTGCGCCTATAAACTTGTCTTGCTCAGCCAGTTTCCATCCAAATCTTCTTCCACATTCTGATATAAATAGCAACAATCCTGCATTAGCCAGCACTTCTCACCAACTGTTAATGCCCTCCCTGGTTATGTACGGTACCGGCTAATTTCACGCTTCTCTACTGTGGAAAAACAGTTTTTCGTACCTGAATCTTTTCAAATAAACAATTCTGCAAAGTTGCAGGCAAAGCAAAACACATAAGGGAAACCCATGCAGCTCACAGGTTAACACACCAAGACAAACAGAATAACTGCCCATCATCAGTTGGGCTTCAGAGTTTCATTATTCTGTGTGTGGTCAAATATAAAGCATGCAAACATATGCATGTTTAAACAGGGATATTTTCATGCATTTTCAATGCAGCTCAGTGTTATCAAGTATGGAAGATAGTGTCGAAGAGTATCTTGGTTTTCAGCAGAACAGAAACTCCCACATCATCTAAAACTTTGCCGTTGGGCGGTGTGCATGAGTGACCTTAAAAGGTGACCCACATAGAATATCGCTACACTACTCCCCTCCATCACCTGCACTTTCTAAATATAGATTTAATATCAGATTTAAGGAGAAAGAAGCATTCTGGCGTCACAGCAAAGCAGGCGATTTTTATGAAATGGTGTGTTTAGCGTTATGTAGATTAGAACTTTTCTGTCTGCTATCTTCGATGGCAGGTTTTAAGCCTCAGCTTAGAGTGTCTAATATTGTGTTTTGCAGTAGTTGTAGCAGAACCATATGACAGCACTTCAGGGAGTCATGCATAACACTTAAAAATAATGAAATAAGTTTGTTTACCAAACTCATAGTTTTTAAATAATCTATGTGTTAGATTCAGTAGTTCTGTTTTGGTAAATGAACTGGTTCTTAAATTAGCTTTTTTCATACTGTATTTAAGCACTCAAAGTGCTTTATACAGCATGTATCATTCACCCATTCATACTCTGATCAGTGCACTGGAGAGCAACTTGGGTTTCACTATCCTGCCCAAGGATACTTGGGCATCCTGGAGCAGGCAGGGATCAAACCTCCAACCTTCTGATTAGCAGATCACCTGCACTACTTCCCGAGCTACAGACACCACAACTTGTCGATCTCGCCCAGAAAAAGTTAAATGCAGTAACTTTAACTACGAGTGTGAAAAGAAGCCTCCACAATAATAAAAACACCAGCTAGCACTGCAATTCAACGACGCCGCACACTGCAGCCACTAAAATCATCATACTGTTGAATCCAGACTCGCCAACACACATGCAAGCGAACATGCACACGCACTCCTCGTGAAGACTTCTTCGTTCTCAAGACTTCCTTTAATATCCAAAAACTTCCTCCATCCCTTCAATGCACCAGTGGGCCTTGTGTGCTGCGATGTGAAGGGTCGGAACTTTTCTTCAGAGCTCTCTTTTCTCATTCTGCGCACACCAGCTTTGATCATATTTTGTTAGAACTACTGACTGCAACATAAATAGCTTCGTGAAGAGCTTGCCTAAACATGTGCACCATTTGTACAATTCAATCACACCGCTCCCTGTGATCCCGGACTTTTTGCTCCATCTTAAAGAGTAACCACTGTGAGAAAGTACGAACACTTATCTCTAGAAGTGGTTGGACAGCACATCAAACACACTAGCTCATCTGAGCTTACCCAGGCCTTTTGCTTGAGATTTTCTTCATCTATCTAAAACTAACAATCTAACACAACAGTAGTAGGTGATCAAAGGGCAGTAAATCCTTTAGTTGAGGGTATAATTCTCAGATTTGTGGAACGCTGTTTAGAAGTATAAATTAAACTTAGATGCTGCTGCCTCTGCCAAAACAAACAGTTCGACATGCATTTAAGACAGTTACAACAAAACCGAAAACATCTCACCTTCACAAATGCTTTTGTTACCGTCATCGGTCAGCATGCTTCACACGTAAACCCTCAGAATAAGCCGATATTTCGCGATTTTTTTTTTGAAACTCTAATAAAGTTCTAAAGGACAGGAAATATTCACATTACTACTACCGCAAGTGCCACAATGGCATAATCATTTAGAACAGATACCACCAAGTTCATGTCTGTGAGTAACAAAAAGTCTGGTACCCCGGATGTTTTGTTTTCTGAAGATTCACCGAGGGAATCTTTTTTTTTTTTTTTTTTAAGTGCATTTGGAGTAAACTTCCAAGGGTCATATCACCAGGGACAGCATGTAACAGCTAGGGGCCCCATGTCAGTGATGGGGTCTCCAAGGGCTGTTAAACTTTAAGCTATGAGCTCTATAAGAGGGCCCCCGCCTGACTCCACTCACTCCCATTGAAAGTGGTATGCATGAATAATGAATAAACAAACCTAATGACAAGAATGAAAGCCGTGCAACAGAAATGAAGAGGAATTATCCTTCTGGGACAGAAAAAAGAAGAATAAGAGAGAAAAAAACACAGCGGTGAGTGGAACAGATAATTATTAAATTTAACACTAAATAGATCAGTGCTGCTAGTTTGGCCTTAATTGTGAGAAACTGTGATGGCTGCAGTTACAGCCACACATATTGGGTAATATCTATCAAATATCACAGTGCTACTCATACATAACACTACACTTATATTTTTCTTTCTTTAAATATATAGGATTTAATTTACAGGGTTATAAAGAATTTGTTTTAGTTTAGATTTAATTTACTTATACAATCATATTATACTACATTCTAAAATAAGTATGCACATTTTAGTTTACACTGTTATGTGTATGATTTAATTGTGCTTCGTTTTCTGAGTTACCTCAGTGGCAGCTGCTCCCGGTCCTTTGGTTGATGAGCTAAGAAGTGGAAAAAGGGCAGAGCGAGCCTATATGGAGACCTGCAAATTGGGTTATACCACAGCTCTGGATCATGGGGGGGGTGGTGGAATTTGTTATGTTAGTTTCCTTCAGGTTTTTGTGTGTTCTACCCCTTTTTGCATCTTTGTGGGCTAATCAACCACTATTTAAGTTTCCCCTTTGTCGTATTTAGATAGATTTGTTTGTTTGTGTTAGTAGTATTGGTTTATGCTAGCTTCTGAGTAGAATTCTGTTACTTTGAAGTCTTTTATGGGCCCAAGGTTTAGATTTTTTTTTGTATAATTTAACCAAGTATGTTTTGGGGTGAAATAAAACCCTTTTTTTTGGGGGACTTTAACCTGTGCCTGACTTTCTTTTATTGCTTGGTCTATTACGAAGACACTTAAATTACATAACTTCTACTGGAATCATATTTCTTAGAGTTTATTTTGATATTTAACATTAGTTAACTTACCCAAATGTTGATTCTGTTCATCTGGACGTAGCGTTTTCAGTGGGAGAAACGTTTCGTCACTCATCCAAGTGACTTCTTCAGTCTCAGCTGACTGCAGGTTTCCCCAATCTTATAAACAGTACATTTGCATAATGACTGAAACTAGCACCACTGAATGAACAATGGGCTGGGAGGTCAGTTCCTTGATCATTAAGATGCAAATTCTCATGACCACTGTTCAAAAACCACTAATCAAAGCTCATTGATCAGGATGGCTGCCATCAGGCTTCAAAAAGGGGTAGAACACAGAAAAAACCTGACGGAAACTAACATACAGGCCAGTGGACACCCTTTCAAGGATGAAAGAGTGTTCCTCCCTGTCCTCTTTCTGGACAGGGAGGAACGCTGGTTTGAGTGGGGAGTCAAGGAGGCCATTTACGTGAAAAGGGAAAGACCATCTCT
>VUQG01022817.1:0-10220 GCA_015106755.1 Etia nguti | reverse complement strand
CCCGAGCTTAAAGGATTGACCGCCCGCAGGAGCGAGCGGAGAATTTATATACATATATATATATATATATATATATATATATATAATATTTTTTTTTATTTTTTTTTTCCCCCCCACAGGTCAAAATATTGGTACGATATTAAAATCATTGTGTGATCTGTCTCAAGTCAGACGCAGCAGGGAGGCAGTGTTTCTGTTAAACACGAGCACAGCTGCCCCTCATCTTGTGTGCATTTCCTTCTTTAAAACTGGGTCAGCACGCTCCAACTTTTTCCATCTCCGCACTGCTAACACTGACCATTACACTCACACCTCTCCATCTGAACTCCTTCACCCGTACTCACACATACTTTGAGTTCTTCCAGCTCTCTCAAGCCTCTGATTTTCTCCCAACAACACAAACTTCTTCAACACTGTGTTGAAGTGCAAAGATTTAGGGATTTATTTGAAGCTAATCTCTCCTAAAGCTCAGTTTATCACTCTTCTCTGTTGTGTTTCTTTGTGTTTATCCGGTTTGTTGCTGCAGGTTTCCTTCCCCTGAAGTGTTTGTCGCTGCCGGATTCGGGGTAAAATCTGGGCCGGCGCTGGTCTTGCTGTGCACCTCATAGTGAGCCGTCTTAATCCTCCGAAAACTCAAACACTTGCCTGGGCGCGTTGCTGATCTTAATTCCCCTCTTAGCAAAGTTTTCCTGGGGTGGATGCTTTCCAAGCAGATGCATGCTTCAATGAGAAGTCATGCAGGCTGACGCACACTTGCACACATGTGGTGAACTCTGCATGGATGACCGGTGTTAGCGTCTCATGTGATTAAAAGATTCAGGTTATAAAAAGGTGTGCTCTGTCAGAAGAGCAGAACATCTAGTTTAAAAAGGATGCTAAAATCTAATATTTGGGTATGAAAACATAACAAGGATAAAATCTCCTTCATGTCATGCATAATCAGAGTCTGTGGATCCCAAAGGATATATGGATCTTCAGTAGTTTGTGATACTTTTTCTTCAGTCTCTCCACACTTGCCCTAAATAATGTGCTAAAACTAAAAATGGACTAAATATTTAGCTTATGTTCCACTTTCAAGACGAGCACAAACCAGGCTGCTCGATGCAGTTTGCACACACCCTAAAATGAAGCCACATCTGGCATCCTCACACTCACATGCAGTAACTTTCTGTGTCACTAACATCTGCGGCAGCTCACCAAGAATGCCAGAAGTTAAAAAAATAAATAAAAGTGTGCTTAAGGCCTAAAGACAACACGGTGATGGAGACTGGTCAGCCACCCCCGCCAACCAGAGGTCACTAGGGCAAAATGTGTGTGGCGAGTGGTTGGATACTGTCACTAGAGTGAAATTGGTTACAAAGAGGTACGTGATGCTGCTTAAAACCTTCTTGCGGTTGCTTTGGTTGCTAGTAAGATGCTGCGGTCACCAGCAGTTTGCATAAAAGATGCCAACTTGTCTGCAAACACTCGCTGAGCTTGTCGAGCTGTAGTGAAAGCAAAAAGAGTGCAACACAAATCAGAAACAGCGAAAGGTGGACATTCAAAGTAACTTTACTTTGAAGGTGAAAGCTCTCCCTTTCCAGTTTATGACAACCGTTTTCAAATTTCAGTGCAGCCCGACGAGCAGTTAGCAAGTGTTTATGTCGGCGACTTTAATGTAAACTACAGCATCGTGCTAGCATCCAAAGTGATCACAATGAGGATTTTGTTGCCATACCCTCAACAGCCTCAGCTCCCCAGTAATCGGTCATCGAATACTCCATTTTTCCCAAAGTGACCAGAGGTCGTAGGGGGTACCCGAGCAGGCCTGTGTGTCTGAGGCCTTAAAAAATAAGTCCTCATCAGTAGTTTACATTATGACTGGTCTAATAAATGAGTGGGAATGCCAAAAAATGTGGAAAGTATGGGATAAAACATCAGATCCCGCAATGTAGAATATATTTAATTTTAAAGAATTAGGGATTCGAAATGACTAAAACTAAAAATTCAACCTGAATTCAGAGGTGGAAAAAGCTAAAAAGCATTTGAATTTATCTCAGATAAGTTTGTATATATTTCTGCTTTTGCAGACTTATGTTGTATAACAGACAACTGTTCGTTTTGTAATACTTTATAATGTCTAAAGGAAACCTCAGAGACCGACATATTTGGCATGTTGCAGAGTGCTTTTCTGTGGAAATTCTGCAGAAGTCTGCGTTGAACACTTCCTGTAGGGTAAAAATCTGCAGCTTGAGTCAGATTACAGCGATACTGCTAAACATAATAGTCCATTTAGAGGGGATTCATGGAAAATTATGAGGGAACGCATTAATATGTAAAAGAATAAAAGGTTAGGAAGAAAAACAGACTGATTAAGTCACATCTGTAATACAGAAAGACGAGTCAGGAGCAGCTTCAGAGATGTTTCTGGCATTTCGAACAGGAGCTGACTCGTCCAGCAGGAGTGACGGATGAGGGGGGAGGTGGTGGATGATGGGTAGAAAGAGGAGTGAAATGCTAACTCAACAGCAGATGGACACATTAGCATCTTAAACAGGTCTGGATTGGACTTTTGTTGAGTCACAAGGCAGGTTACCAGCTACTAAAAAAAACAAAAACATCAAAGCTGAGCGTTTCCTGGTGCTCACACTGTTTAATACCCAGTTTACAGGCTTTTCACCCTTTGACGTTTAATACATGAAATAGTGGAGCTCATGCAAAAATCTCAAAGTCTCACTAAAAGCTGCTAAAGCCACTGAAGTTCTGTTTATTCAGCAAATTTAAAGTTTCTAACATGGACAAAATCCTGTAAAGCAGCTCGGAAAACTCGCCTGAAACTCTTACGTTTAAAGGAAAAAAACATCCTTCTAAAGAATAAAGAGGTCAGTTATCTGTATTTCACCAACAGCGGCTTCTACATAAAACCGCCTCAAGGCTCATTTAAGGGCTGGGTGTATAAACTACTCGGAGGGACATTGAACCCACACCCTGCTAACCACACACAGCCATTTAAAACCTTTTATGGTGCCTAAAGCTGAGGGGAGATGGGGCAGAGAGATAGAGGATGGAGTGAGAAAAAAAAGAGAGAAAGGTAGAAGGAGACAGAAATACAGACAGAGGGATAAATTTAGCTTTGCCTCAAAGAACGAAGGCTCCTGTGGATTTTCCATAATGATCCCTCCCCACGCTGATTACTACCTTCGCTTTGCTCTCAAATGGCTGCACGCCTGCAGCAAGCTCAAGTCTGAGTCCACTTTCAAAGTCAAAAGAAAAGTTGCATCAGATTTGACAAAGAAAAAAAAAAAGTGTTGCTCATCCTCTGTGTGTGTGTCTGTGTGTGCACCATCTGCAGACCACTGTCACTTTTAAAGGCCAAAACACTGACATGATTAACGAGATGCCGGAGAGAGAAAAGTCAGAGAGTTTATTCTCAGTGTAGAAGCATTTAAACCTAAAAGTTCAGTCGCATTCTTTAAAAACTTTTAACTGAGTGCAGTCCAGCATGAGAATGAAATAAATGTGCATTTAAATATTTTAAAGCAGAAAACTTTGAATCACTCTGCAGCCATGCTCGTCTGTCAGCTCGGGATGACAAACATACAGTCTGGGGACCAGAATCAGCCCATCAAATAGTTCAATCCAGCTCCCTGGATGGATTTGAAAAATGTGAAAAATTCAAAGAAGGAACAAATAAACTTTGGACTTTTCAACCATCCCACTCACAAAGGCCTTGAGACTGGTCTGCAACCTCCTGGCAACCACCGATCATGGGGAGAATTGTATATTCGACTGGTTGCTGGAGGTTGCGGGTAGTGACTAGGTGAGACTCCTCGCAGGTTGCCGTGGTCACCTTTAGCTGGTACGGAAGATGCCGACTTGTCTGCAAACACTTGCTGACTACTTGCCGAGCGGTACTGAATGCAAAAAAAGCTTAACACAGACGAGAAATGTTGAATGTCCTCCACATAACAGAAAATAAGGGTTTATTTTTTCTGTGCATCCACTTAAAACACAAACTCATGATTATCAGAGAATCTCCTGTTTTTACAGCAGGTCCACAGTAACAAGGCCAGTTAACTCAGTAAGTTAAGACTGAGTTTAGATTTAGATTTAAACCTGAAGAGCTGCACTGACTGGCTTAACTGACTTACTACAAAAGCATTTCTTTATAATTGCGTTGCAGTCGTATAAATATGATAGTTTGGTAGGTTGAGTCATGAACTAACGTTGGTTTGACACTCCTGGTGTGTATAGTTTTGGTGGATTGGTCCGCTTGACTTGTGGTGCTCAAACAACCAATAAAAAAAGGTCCCTTTCATGAATTTTGACCTGGTTGCTCAGAAAATACTTCCTTAATGAAACTGCTTACATCGAGGTCTGTGGCTTCTCTTTTTTTCTCCCTCTACTGTCCTCCAACTAAAGGAAGCATGCAGGTCAGCTGAGGAGGGATACTATAAATATTTGCATCCTATCAGACAGTCCTGAGCCTTAGATGTGTTTCAGTAGCAGGAGAATAGATCCAAAAAGAAACTGAGGCTATGTGGATTTTTTTTACAGTAAAACTACACAGCTGGATAAGCAGCAGCGTGGGCCAGAAAACTCTATAGAGTTGATTTTTCAGATGAACTCACTCTCTAAAGTAAAATGTTCTTTATTCAGACAGTTTTCTTCTAATCGCTGCGGGAAATCTGACTGCGGTAACTTATCATGTTATTGTGGAGAATTGTGTGAAAATGCGACAGACTCAAAACAGAGTCAAAGGAAGCAATAAACCCACATTCAACCTTCCAAATACACATTTACAGAAATCATTTCAAACACATCCATTTCATCCCCGTTTACCTTCTAATATTAGTCCTACTTGTCTCAACCTGTGTCTCACCAAGTGGTACTCGTAGTCATTGGCCAGGTATTCAGAATCAAAGTCAGAATCAGACTAAGAGTAAACACAGAATTTGGCGCCTTCAATCTGCTATTTTATTTAATTGTCGGGATTTACCTGGCTCTGAGGAAGCGTGTGGGTTTACCAAATTACCTGCATAGCAGACAAGTTTAGGCAGTAACCAGAATTCAGGACCAGACGGTAAAAACTGAACCGGCAGAGATCTGAGAGAGGACTGCAGAGTTTCTGTACAGCTGCTGCTATGTATTGTTCCAGTTTTCTTAAATATCAGCGAAACATGCAGCAGCATAGGAAACAATAAGAAGATTAGAAATGTTGAATAATTTAATCATTTTAAGTAACAGTGAAAACGTTTCTCCAGTTTCGGCTTCTCTGTTGTGACTATGTGCTGTTTTCCTTTTCCATAAATGACAGTAAACTGAATATATTCGGGTTTTTAAAACAAGGGTCATCTCTGGTTCCTCTGAGAATACATTAATCAATTGATTATTAAAAACCTGTGCAGATGAACTAATAACAAAAAGATATTACAAACTTTCTGCGCTGTCAAGCATCCACAGTTTAACTTTATTGCACTCGTTTGCATATTTATCTAAACTTACGACTTCCATTCATAACCAGGAACCGGATGTCAAACACGCTTCATTGCCTAGGTCTGAGTTTGTAAATAAATCAGACTGCGTCACTGGATCTTCGCGTCATCATTTTGTTCATGTGCGAAAGTCACAGTTGCCTCTTTGAACAACCTGAAGATCCGGCACCACACCTGCGCTAATAACAGCTTCTTTGAGCTTTGTTCTCACACTCAGGTATGCTCCTTCAGCACAGACTTGAGTTACAGGTGGACAAATCTAAAGAGGTTGTTACATGCAATGTGAACAATTTGAGCTTAAATCTGAATCCTTGTATTGTAAAATTATCCTTCGGTGATTCTAAGAATAAAATACTGCTGTGAATGTGTGTGTGTGTGTGTGTGTGTGTGTGTGTGTGTGTGTGTGTGTGTGTGTGTGTGTGTGTGCGCGCGCGTGCGCGCTTTTGTTTGTTCATTTGTGTGTGTCCCTATGCCCTGAATGAGCATCTCTCTCCGCGCTCTGACACTCATGTTACAGCACACACTCGGACCATTCAGAGAGAGACGGAGCAAGGCCACCGGCGAGCAGGATGCCCTGCCCTGACGGAGAACAGGCTCTGCAGTGTGAGCACACGGGCCAAGCTGTTCCCCCTCTGCTGGAATAAAACACCTCTGTCCTAAAAGTGTGCCGAGCCGTCAGCAGCCCATCACCTGTGTTCATAAAAGTGCTGGGTTACAGCTGGAGTTACGCTCGTGGATAGCGCAGATAGATTATCTGTAGGTACGCTGAGTGTTATGTAAGAATACTTGGAATGCCGTGGCGCATGTGCGGAGAAAACGCACACTTTTCCCCTGCGTGTCGGTCTCTTGTGCTCACCGCAAGGGCAGCGAGTTCAGCATGTTCTCATCACCATGCCAGAGTCTGAAATGGAATTCAAATCAGAGGTTTCTTTCTGACTCCTTTTCCTGAAGCCTCTGACAAAAATATGATCTTACCGTCACTTTCTGTCTCTTCTCCACTTGCTGCAGGTCTTAGCTACAGGTGTATGTGTGAAGAGTGATTTTTTTTTACTCTTTTTTAAGAGGGTATAACATGTTTTTCCTTATTTTCTGTCATATTTGTACTGTTGATTTGGCTTCAAACCACTCTAAACACCTTCTTTTGTCCACTTTTGACTATTGCATGATATCAGTGAGAGTGCATATCTCTAATATGACCTCAGCAGTCAATCAGAAGAAAACTGGCTTAAATGGTGATGTGATAGTGGTGGCACTAAGAAAAAAGGCTTATTTGTGAACATGAATCAAGTAAAACTACTCAAGTACAGTTAAAAAAAAACACAAAATACAGAACTGAAAATAAAAGAACAGATCCCATCCCTCCTGCACACAAGTAGCACTCACAGGCAAACAGACACACAGTGAGTCTTTGGGTCCATTTTTCTCTTTCTGTTTGCTGTCTTGGGTTTTTTTTTTTTGTTTGAAGTGGTTTTGTATCTCTTGGTGATTGTTCCATCTGACTATTGTGGTCAGTGTACATTTCTTTCTGCTTCCTTCCCATGAGTTTCTGACTCTGTGCACATGCTGATGCTCACTACAAATACTTTGCATTGTTTTGTAGCTGCTTTCACATCCAACTCTGGACAATGTCCCTTTAGACATGTGGCAACCTAAACTCACAAGACGGTTACCTGCTCTTTTTACACATCGGCTTAATCAGATGTTTCAGGATCTTTGTATTAGAGAGCTGGCAGGTCATAGGTCATTTAAAATCTGACCCAATTGATTCTGACATATGTCTAGACAACTTCAAGGCTGGACTGCGTGTGTGAAAATGGCCGCTGTGGTTGTTTTGGGAGTGACCTTTGAAGAAAAATGAAAACCATCACGTGGGACGCAGACTCTGGTCCAGGCCACCCTGACCCTTGGGCCTGTGCCCAGCAGTCCCAGTGGGTGATTCATTCATGTCTCCACATGCAAAAACATCTGGTATTTCACAAGAAAAAGGAGCAGAGATAAGATAAAAGTGAGACAGAAAACAAGTCTAAGACAGGTAATGATCCCACAACACTCAGAGTCATTAAATGACCATTAAGGAGGTCTGAAAGCTCAGAGCAGCACAGAATAACTTCTCTTTCAGTTATAAATCCAGGTTTCACTAAATACTCTGTGAAATACTCTGTGAAATGACTCCAAACTATATCTTTTAGCTAGATCTTACTCAAGCATGCAAATACTTCCAACTTCTTTTATCAAAAGGTTTTGTTATTCATGTGTCGCTTTGAGTCTCTTTCAACAACAAATAAATACGTAAATGAAAACCCACAAGTTCCTTAAATACCAAGGAGAGAGACAAAGACGGCCACAAGTTCAGACGGAATTTAGCAACTGAACAGAAACATTTGGTAGGGACCAAAAATTGAGCTAAAAGAGGGCGATTATTGGACTATTTGAAAGGTGAAACAAAAGTCTTTTCCACATCTGGCAGTAAAAGCCGTCAAGTGAATCGTCATGACGAAAAAATGGTACCACAGGTACAAAGTCACCCGTCTCTTCAAAAACTTGATTTTTAAAGAGTAAAAATATGAATACACAAGATTTTTAAACATCTAAATAACTAAATAATATACACTGGTTTTATTATTTGGGAAAACTGCACAAGACTTGATTAACTTCTTGAAACAGACACACGGACAAGCCTAAAATATGTATTGTTACTCCACTACAGCGTCACTAAAGGAATTTCACAGGTGAGTGGAAATAAAAGGCTAAAAAGAAAAAGACAAAAAAAACAGCGCCTCTACCTTTAAACCAATCAGTTGTTATCATTCAAAAACCTGAGAAACCTGAACACGATAAAAGCTTCCAAATAGCGACGGGACGAGATGGGAGGAGCGCCTGATTGATGAGAGGAGCAGCCGTAAAGGGTGAGAAAACGACACATGCTACCGCTGGAGAAGGTTTACACTGTTGAGAGGAATTCTAGCGAATGGCAACAAACCCCCCTCCCCAAGGGGCGGATGGGGGAGAAAGTGCGAGAGAGACCCGACCCACGACCTGGAGAGAGGAACAAAGACTCCAGTCTGCTTCTCAAGTTGCCGGAGATTCAAACACTGCAGGCTTGTTGGTTTCTGCAAGCATGCATACCCCACTCCCACACACACATGCTATTCATGCTTTACTAACTATAGAGTGTCCAGTGACCTAACAGGAGCACCTTGCCTCTTAACATAACCTGGGCTGTGTGTGTGTGTGTGTTGGTGAAGTTTCACCACAAAGAAACTAAAGTGAAAAGTGTGTTTAGTGTTAAAGATTCACCGATTTGTAAGGCTGATTCTGCTAAAAGTCACAAAATCTAAAGAATTAGTTATTTTAATTTTTATTCTAGATTTTAGAAACAGGTTTAAGGAGATTCGGAGGGAGCACATTTCGCTGATTTGTCGTCTAAACGGACATCAAAAAGGTTTCAGACTTTTGCTCGGCTGTCTTCAGTCTGAGGAGAAGTTCAACCAACTTTAGCCACAAAGTGAGAGGTTACAAAGTTTCCGCCATTCAGCAGGCGATCGTGGAAAAAAAAGGGGGCTGTGCGAGCATTTTACCATGCAGTGGCTGGTTTATGTACTTGTTGCTGTAGCAAACACAAAGTATAATTAGCCACACCTTATAATCTTTGAATTCAGGTGTGTTCAGTCCCATCGGAACAGGTATGACATCAAAATTAAGCAACAAGTCAGTTTGGGAGGTTTCTTCCCTCCTTGATATTCCACGATTAACTCCAAGTGTTTTTATTGCAAAGGTTTCAGGAATCCCTGCAACTCCAACAGGAAGCGTCAGACCACATAAAGTCACAGAGTGCGGTCGTCATAAACACTCTGCTGACTCAGTAACTGCGGAGCTCCAAACCTCCTCTGACATTAACATCAGCACAGAAGCTGAAGGCTGGGAGCTTCACGGCCTCCATGGTTGAGCAGCTCCTGGAGGTGCAATGTTCAGGTGCCCCAGTACTTCTGTCCATATATAGTGTAGGTAAGCGCAATGTGAACTATGGCCAGCAGGGGGCAATCCCGCAGGTTGGAAAGGAGAAAAAAAATTCTTTAACAGCTACGTGGTGTCATGTTAGCTACATACTTATTTTACACTACCTGTTTAGAGCACTCTGAAATGAGCTGTGTAGAAAAAGTATGAACCTTATTACCAAACTTTTAAAGCACTTTATAATCAGATCTGACTGCTGATTCTATACATGCAGTTTGCATAAATTTCCATCCATCGCGGCTGCAGAAATAACTCCCCAGACATGTCGCCAAGATGGCTGTCAAGTGGCGGGACTTGCTTCTAGAACAAATTGCCTGCATTTTCCAGTACTCTGCCATACATAAATCAGTAGATATAACGTATGCAAAATAGAAATACACCAGAAACGCTTATATGCAAATGCAATGGAACTTATATTTCCATTAATTTGGTAATGATATGCATCTTTCTCTAAAGATTTAGCTCGTACTCAAAGCCGCTAACGGTGGGAAAAAGCTGCAAGCGCATCGTGAAGTTGTCATGGTGAATGATTCAGCAAAACTATGGCTGTTTTCACACATCCAGCGGTGGGTTGTTACCAATGCTGACTTTCACTCCACTTTTGCTCCGTTTTTGGCCTCGCCCCGACTGACGGCCTCTTTTAGCAAATGCTTTTGATCTGAAAGCTCACAGAAATACAAACGGCTGCATAATTTACAGCATTTTTCAGTATTTTTATTTTTCAAAGATCAC
>VUQG01022816.1:0-15893 GCA_015106755.1 Etia nguti | reverse complement strand
ACAATGCTGTGCTTGAGAGTCACCATCTACCGGAACCAAATTCCTTGTATGTGTCTGTGCATATACATGGCCAATAAACACGATTCTGATTCTGATTCTGATTCTGAAGTGTGAAGTATTAAAATAATGCTTTATTTTAATAACCCAAACAAGATATTTGCCTAAACCTTATCAAATAGCTTTAAATACACGCGAGATAGCTTGGCCAAGGTAGCTGAAGCAGGGCAGGAGACAGATGCTGTCCAGTGTAGCAGGTGACTTATTTATAATTATTGTGACCAAAAATATTTACAAAAAAACCCAAAAAACTCTAACTCCAAAGTTAACATGGCACAAATAAAGACAACTGAACCAAAGTTAACGTCAAGTGCACTCAGCTACACTGACCTGGTCCTCTTCTCCCGAATAACTGAGGCTAGCTACACGGGTATTTTTGTAAACAGAGATTATACGTTTTCGTTTAAAAAAAAAAAAATCCATCCTCACGTGCATTTTGAAAAAATATCTCCGTACACGTGTAAATGCAAAAAAGTCAAACGCTGTCAAGAACGCAACAGGCAACAGGCGGTGATATGATCCTGTGTAGAAATGTTGGCCAATCAGAAGTCTAGAAGCCTGGGTCAGAAAGAGTGAACAAAGATGGCGCATAGAAGCATGAATGGAGGGACAGTAACTGCGTGTGTATATGTAAGTGAGATTAACAGCAGCAGTATCTTGTCTATATCATTGTAGAAATTCATCTCATGTAACCAATAATGTGGCGTACAGCATGACGTCAAAAAAGGCACACACCTTTGATGTTGCGTGACTAAATCTCAGTTTTCCTCGTCCACACATGAACGCAAAAGCTGAGTTTTTAAAAATCTCAGTTTTCAGTGACACGGAGGGGTACGCCCCGATCTACTCCACGTTGGTCCCGAGCCGGATAAATAGGGAGAATTGAGAAAGGAAGGGTATCTGGAGTAAAAGCTGTGAGGCTCCTGAATGGGAGGAGCTAAAAGATTTAAGGTGGAGAACTTGGAGCATCTTCAGAGCCGTGGGACACTGTCGGTGATGTCGTAGCAAACTGAAATAAATTCAGCCACAGCCTGACCTCGCTCCTCAACGACACACATTTAGTGTGTCGTTGAGGAGCGAGGTCAGGCTGGCATGGCAGACATCGTGAACCTGTGTTTTTCTTTATTGGGTAATCTTAGACCAGTTCTCTTTCAAGGTGAGTCCTTCAGAGAAATGGAAAGGTGCTGAGCTAAAGCACTAACAGCCTGTTTTACCACCACTGATCAATGAAAACTGAGCTTTTAAAAGAAAACGTCTTCCGGATTTTTAAGTTTGTGTGGACGATAAAAAACATCTAAGGTGTGCACCTTTAATCTAATCTTAATTTAATTAAGTGAATTATTTACAGATACAGAAATAATATTAATAAGGATAAATTCTTCTGGTTGTGATAATTGTGCAGACAGAATCTGATATTGTTACAGCCTGGCATTCGAAATGATCTGTGCTTGAGTCTGCATGAACACAGAGCCTGGGATAATGTCAGGTCCCTGGCCTGAATTACTCGGTGTGAACAGTTACTTGGATTGTTGGTTAAGTTGAACCACTGTTGAACCGATTGTTTGAATATGGATAAACAGTTTTTCTTAACAACTAAAAAATGATCTGTCAGATTAACAAAGGGAAATGGAAGAGCCACACTTCATTTGTCTCTTTTATACTTGCTTCTTAGTGACGGGGGATTTAAATGTCCCAGTTTATTGTTGCTGGGCTGCACAGCTGAGGTCCATTATGTTTTATTTTTCAGCAGATAGTATTTCTCTTTGCGCACACATGGAATCTCTGTGCAACAAAAGAAACACTGCAAACAGGCTAATGTAATCTCACGGCCAGGCATATGATTAAAATTTGGCATAATGTGAGAAAATGCGTAAAAGAAACAAACAATTTGTTAGGAGGACTGAAGAACAGATGATGCATTAAAACTTGGTTTCCAAAGGTCTTGAAAAAAAAGTCAAGATCTGTATCTTCCAAGCTCTGAATTTATCGTGGCCCTTGAAGAATTGAGGCATAAATTCAAACAATATTTGCAGCTGAGAGGTTTTACATAAACTCGTCTCACCTAAACACTTAAATAGAAATTGTGCAAAATTTCAGGTCCCTACTGTCCACAGAGATAGAAGTAGGGGTGTCGTTTAGTGACGTGCGATACCACTGATTTCCTTTCTGATCTGATACCAAGTAAACCTCAGGCTGGTATCAACGATGCTGATCCGATACTTTGTACAAAAACTTGTGTGTTTGGAAAATCAGAGGTATTGTATTTCAAATGATATCTTCATAGTGAATACAAGACATCAGACTACTTGTTCATATTGTTTAATTATGAAGAAAATCATGCAAGAAATAAAAAACCTGAAAAGTCATTTTTTCCCTCTGTACCTGGATAGTACCTGCCTGCAGCAGCAAAGGACTCCGCCCTAGCAGCACCTGTCCCTCTCACCTCATCATAAACTCATCATCATGTTTGTGGTCTTGCCGCATGTCACAAACAGCGTCTTGGCTGTTTGAGAAGCTGAAATAGCTCCACAAACAGCCGTGATAGGCGCACAAGGTAATTCCTACTGATCCTTTAGGCCAGCGGTCCCCAACCCCCGGGCCACGGACCGGTACCGGGCTGCGAGAGTTGAGGCTCGGGTGCGAAGTTTTTATCATTATTTTTTTATTGTTTTTATCCTTAACTCGGTTTCCCTGGGTCTTTTCCCGTGTGTTATGAATAAATCTTCTTTTTTTATTGTACCAGTACTGGTTTTATTTTGTTGTATTTATCCACGACACCTTAAAGGCCGGTCCGTGAAAATATTGTCCGACATAAACTGGTCCGTGGCGCAAAAAAGGTTGGGGACCGCTGATTTAGACAATCCCAATTATTACTTAGTTACTTTCCACTGTATTCCTGTTAATTATGGAATCCAGTTTTCCCCAAACTGCTAAAATATCAATATTTAATATGAGAATCTGTTCTGGAACATAAACATCTGGTGTCGGAGGATTCATTCTTTCAGTATCGATCCCCACACCACAATATTCAGTATCTGGCGCTGTGCCTCTGTGAATATGAACTCTCAGGAGTGGAGCTCAGGTTAACAAAGAATGATGGAAAATGATTTGGATTTGGAGTCCTGCAGAAACCACAGTTGGCAGGTATCATGGCCATGAAAGGTGTTATCAGGGAACCGACTCTGGACCTGGGATACAATAGCACACTGTTTATCACTGAGTTTATTTTTACACAGTGAGTTTTTACTTAGCTGGGCACTGGGAAGAGTGTGGTGTCTCTGGGAACAACAGGAGATGGGTGCTATGCTCAACCCACAGTATCAGTGAGAGTATGTATACTGAATCACCTACAGTTGCGTTGTTGGACCTGAGGAGGAACGAACTGCAGGGGAAATCCACTGTTCAGGTCTTGGGAGTGAATCCAGTCCGCTGGAGGATGAGCAGGCAGGTGGATCTGGAGAGAGTATTTAGATGGGTTTCTTTGGGGAAAGGAGAGCAGCTCAACAGAAGGCAGGTAAGTGAATCTGGGTTTATTTCAAGAAAGAGAAATAACACAAGAAAGTCACATTAGGGACCACACAAAGATATAAGAGAGTCATTGAGGAGCCAGATTACCACTCTGGGTTCGATTACAATCTGGCGAAGACTGAACACAGGAGCCAGGTGATGAGGTGATCATGAGCAGGTGTACCAGCTGCAGAGTGGGAGGCTAAGAGGGCTAAAGTCAACCTCCTTGCAACAGAGGATTAGGATCCTCTGTATTTTATTTCTAGCTCCTCATACACAAAATAATGGCACATAGTGTTCTCAGATGTGCATATAAATACACTCAGGCCAGGCCAAAGGAATGCTGCTTTGCTGTGTTTGACAGAAGGATTCAGACATTCTGGAAACCTCCGAGAGTGATTTGAGAAAACTGTGTCACAAGTAGTTCCACTCAACCAAAGCTTTTTCTACTCGGTTTGTATGCAGAAGGACACAAAAACAATTAATGAGCTTCACTCACCAAAAAGCTACCAGTATCAATTAGTCTAAAACAATATATTAGACATGACAAACTGATGTCAAACTTTGCATAGCAAGAATATATTTGTGTAAACTGAAGGTTTGTGGACCCTTTCTGAATTTTACTAGGATCTGAAAAACATGAAGGCTTTTTAATGGTTTACTGTTGGACCTTTTGTTTTTTGTTCCACTGGTTTTCTTCTTGGTTGTTTTCATTTTCTCTGTTATTATTTTTTGAAAAGGAATAAATATATATACAATGTTTAAAAATGTAAAGGAACACTTTAGAAAAACATCAAATCTCAGTGGGAAAAAGAATCCTGCTGAATATCTATACTGATATGACTGGTCATGTGTTAGAATGAAAGGATGGCACGTCATTTGATGGAAATGCAAATCATTAATCACCCAAAAATCAAAGTGAAAAAGTAATGCCTAATTTTAATTGCAAATTCAAAATGGTACTCCGCAGTTTGTTTGGCCCCCACGTGGTTATGTGCATGTCTGAAAACGTAATGAGACAAGGGATGGCGTCCTGAGGATCTCCGCCCACACGACCCACTGCAGCAGTGTAGGGTCTGACAGTGGGTCCAAGGATTTCATTCTAATGGCCGTCAGGTTGTTGTTGCCTAGCCTGTAGAGGTCTGTGCGTACCTCCATGAAAAAGCCTCCCGAGGCCACCTCGACCCACCACCGAACTGGGAGACACCGCAAAGCTTCTGGCACTGGCATGTATGGATGTGCCACCCTGGAGGACTACCTCCAACCTCTGCAGGGTCCAGGTATTGCCTCATGCTACCAGCAGTGACACCAAACTTGGCCAAATGCAAAACTAGTGAAAAACTATGATGAGGAGGGAACCCTTTCCTGTTTTTGGAGTTGACTCATCGTTGCCCCTTTAGTGCACCTGTTGTTAATTTCATGAACACCAAAGCAGCTGAACCTGATTACCAGCCCCCTCTGCTACTCCACAGATCTGATCAGTATCCCAGAGGTTTAGTTTATTTGATGCTGTACTCACCACTGTTCCTTTAAATTTTTAGAAGTTGATATGTTTTTAATAACGGGACATTTATTGAAATACCGCAGTTGGCTTTTTAATTGGATTAAATTGTTGCTACAAGGTTAAAAGTGGGTGTAGTGTTTACAAGTCTGTCCGCTGCTCCTAAACGGATAAAAATGATTTTTTTTAAAACTCTGGGAAAATGCTTGAGGCTGATGGAAGAAACACTTATCTACAAAACCACTAAATGTCCTGATCGTTTTCGGATGTCTGCACGTTCCTCTCCATGCTGTTGTCTCCACTGTTTATCTCTTTAAGGTCTCTCACTTTGTCTGTGAGTGTTACTGAAAAGTTATTACATATCCTCACCCCCTCTTGAATTCAGTGACCACTGACCCTTACATCCTGTTTGTGTGTCGATTTATTTTGAAACAGCAGCAGAATGACAGGAGGAATGAAAGGAAGGCAGAGGCGATTTTACAGAGTTGAAGACCTTTAAGTTTGAGACCCAAACACAGACACACTGTAAAAATGTAGGCGTCAGTTTAAAAAAGGCAAAAAAAAATCCAACAATTGTCTGGATAACACACGTGCGACTCACCGTCTCGACAAAACTGACACTTTGTGAACACAACAAACTTTCTCGTGGCTGTTTTTTGCTAAACAGACTTAATTGAATTTGTCTCTGATTTCTTTGTGATGACGGGCTGTTGTTTGTGGGGCAGGATGCCTAAGGCTGGCATCGTTTGGGGTGAGCGGCACACCTGCCGTGTGTTTGCACAGTCTTAGACAGCATGGGAGCCATGAGGCATTTTCCTCCATGTGTGAACAATAATCGTTCACTCTCTGTGGCTACTGAGGAGACCCTGATACACTCTTACTCTTATTCGCCCCCTGCTGCCCATTAAAAAAAGAGTCCAGGCTGCTCAGCTTCATTTTTCAGACGCTGAACTTGAGAGCAACCAGCTGCAGAAAATCCATGAAGGATTGAATCATCAGTATCATCAGGTGTCTGTAAAGTTCACACATTTAGCTGCTCGTAAGCGTAACCATTTTTTAACTGCTATTTCTGCCCAGAAAGCTGTGATTTTTATAGTGCACTCCCCTCCTCCGCTTACTGTAACACTCTTCAAACAGTCTAACCTCCATCTGTTTCTTTGGCAAGACTGCAAAGAGCGTATCAGCTAACATCTGCTGTGTGGGTGTGAGTAATTGATAACACGCTAATTGTGGGTAACCACTGCAGAGGTGGAAATGTGGTGTAACTCGTGTGCAACAAGATTATTACCTAATTATTGATGTAGTAATCTACACATCACCATGGAAACCTGTAAGGACCACCTCTGACTTTCAGTTTGATCTTACGAGACATTAATGTTGCTTGTTACAGATGAGAAGGCGAGGAGAAACCTGAAACACAGCTGTGGAAAATCAGAAAAATCCTGGACAAAATTAGCCCGACAACAAGCTTTATGACAAAGATACAGGAGATAGAAGTCTACGAGGAAAATCTCTTTGCTTCAGTCAGTTATTTCATTTCTGACATACCTTAGTTTTACTCGGACGTGACCTGAAACCACGTTCTGTAATTGGGGGGTTTATGGAATCCTGGTTTTTCCCCTGTGCGAGAAGGTTTGTGATTCACAAAAGGCTGAAGGCGTGGAACATTTGTGTTCACTTTGGATGTTTGTCCCAAATTCATCCGATGGGAGCACAACAAAGACAGTCACCCAGCCAGACTCATAAAGAACACAATGAGAGGCCTAAACCCACAGAAATCTTCAATGTGCTCCAAAACGAATTTCAAAAAGGACCTGAACCATGTCCAGAAACATGCAGTGCCCCGATGTGACGTGATGTCATGAAGTCTGGGATTACATAAGTGGCAGGAAACAGTGGGACATAACTAGAACCATGATCTCACTATCGTGGAGTCAGTCTAACAGCGGGCGACCAAACAACGCACAGATAAACCCAGTTCAGTTTGCAAATGTAAAATACCGAAAAACGAGCCGATCGGAAACCGGCAAAGCAGCTCAGATCGAGGAGAGGCAGCTGATAAAGGGGCAGAGCCCTCCAACAGATGCTGCTGGGGACTGTTCAGGATCTTTGAGGTCGGGGCCGAACGAATCTGACAGCTCAAAAAGAGCACAAAATTAATCCAGAGAAGTGCTGTTTTATTAAAAACAAGACCTAACAGATCTCTGAGCTCATTTCCATGTCACGAAACAGCTGTTTCACTTCAGAATGAACCACTGAATCGCTTTCAGTGAATCCAGTGCTGATTTATTGTCGTGCAGTTCAATGAAATTCATGTACTTGATGCAAAAAAGACTCCTTTACCGATGGCTCTCTCATGCTGTGGCGCCCTATCATCAATGTGTGTGCTGCTTAATTTTTAACAGGCTAACAGAGAGAGCTAGATAATCATTTACCATCGCATCAACACCAATGAACCTGACAAGCAGTACAGTCCTGATCCAAAGTTTAAGATGACAAAAATGACAAAGAATCATAGCATGGTTGGATCTGAACAAGGTTTCAAGTAGAGCTTCAACATTCAACATACAGAAATGGGAGTGAGACAAAACAACACTTACAGCTGATCAAAACTGTAGGACCACACCTCCGAAAAAAGCCCATAAAACCCCCAAAACAGAACTCAAAGTTCCAAACATGAACTCAGTAATGAGGAGCTCCATCGTTATTGTTGATCGCTTCAAAAATTTGTTGCAGCATGCTTGATGCAAGCGTTTATGAGGTGAGTGGGAACGTTTCTCCAAGTGGTGAAGACGGTTGTCCATTTTTGTAAACTTCCCTTGCCATCCATCCCCAAAGGTTCTCCATTGGATTTAGATCAGGGGAACACGCAGGATGTGTTAATATCCAACCATGCAAAAATTTGTTTTTTTGTTGCGATTTTTTCAAGTGGTCTAAAACTTTTGATCAAGACTGTATTTGGTGAGCTGTGTCTCAGAACGTAGCGCGGGTCATCCTCCTATCAGAAGGCCGCTCCAATCTGCAGCCCTGCATGTAGAAGATACTAAACTGTGATGCGTTTGAGTGCGGATGAGTATGAATTTTAGGGAAAACTGCTTAAAGGTGTAGAAATAAAATACCGTGTGCTGAATGAGGCTTGTTGTTGAAAACTTGGCCAGAGTACAAGTACCAGCCACTTGGGTTCAAACCACTCTGCTGCCCTGCTGTTTGTTACGTTAGCTAATCATCAAGTTTTAAGGTCAGCTAGTTATTCAGTTTTTTGGGGACAAAGGTGTGAGGGCTCCAACCAGGAAAGGCGCTGAAACAGAGAGTATTACTTACTCCACCGCTGTTAGCAGGTTATTCAAATATGTGTATGTAATGCAGCAGACGTCTTCATGGTTGCGTGTGACCTCGTATAAAAAGGGCAAATCTGATTTGAAGCAGAATTCCATTTCCATTCACTTGTTATCTTGAAGTGTGTTTTATCAAAAAAGTCACCTTAAAGAGTGAATTATGGTGCATGTGTCCACCTGTGAACAGTTTTCAGCTCATTTAAACACAGAGAATAAAAAGTCATTGTGAATGAGTCCGAAGCCATTTTAATTTTGACTTTATTTCCATGCAGAAACATCCCTACAACAATAATCAAGCAGTGACGCTGCTTGATTAGAGAAATGTCTAAATGTCTTTTTTTTTTTTTCTTTAGTGGACAGAAGAAATCTACTCATTTTTTCAGTCAGTGCAGCGAGAACAATAGGAAGAGAAAGTCCCGGCTGACATGGCAAAAAGCTTGCAGTGATAAGTTGGGAGCAGATGAGGGCAGAGATAGCGGAGGATGTTGTGACTCAGATCTGTTTCATGTAGATGGTCACCTCGCAGATTTATGGACTGCTGATGACTTTACCATGTGTTCTTCCTGTTATGTCTACACACACACACACACACACACACACACACACACACACACAGACACACACTTTAGCTTGGGAATCTTGGTGGCAATCTTACAGTTCCACTCAGTTCTGAATCTAAAGCACACCACACATGCAACCTGGATCTAATGTACTGGGGTACAAACTGATGTGTAGTTAAATCGAAGTCTACGATGAACATCGTGAGATCCTTTCATGATATAAACTTGCTGGTGTGTTTCAGATCGTTGTCTGCTTGAGTTTCACAAACTGACGCTCAGACATAGAGAGCAGAATTCTCCCAGCAGGCCTAGGATGCTGGGGGATTCCCATGATGCGCTGGGTGTTTCTTCTTCCCTCACGATGTGTGATCATCACCCTACCACGACGATGTTTGACTGTTGCTGTGATCTCCTTTTTATGAAATGCTGTGTTAGTTTGATGCCAGAAGAAGCTTCAGCTTTTGTCTCGTCATACTTTTCCCAAACGTTTGAAGAAGTCACTTCTGGGAATTCTGGCAATCGTCCAGATGTTTTCTGGCAAATATGAGACGAGCCTTTGTGTTCTGTTTGGTCAGCAGTGGTTTTGTGCAGGTTTTTAGATGTTGTTCTGGGTTCTTTTGTGATCTCCTGCAGGTTTCAGATGTGTCCTTGATCCAACACAGCTGATTTAAATGGCTAAATGACCTCCTCAACATGTCTTGAAGTTCTGAAGAGGCTTGGTAAGGAACTAATCATTTGATTTAGGTGTGTTGACCCAGGGTGAGATCTAAAACCTGCAGGACACCGGGCCTTGAGGACTGGAGTTCCCCACCCCTGCTTTAGAGGAAGAGTGACGCGCTGTGACCCACCTGCTTCACCTGTCCATCATAAACCCTCGCTGAGAACAGTACTGTAACAAGCATGAGGAATCTCTGTGATCCTCTGCCACACGCTGTCTGAATCTGCAGTGAGGTCAGAGGTCACAGTTAACTCAAGTTGTTGCTGTGCTCATGAAAAGCTGAACCTCACACCAAACACAACACCTGGTGCTTCTGTCACCTGTAACTGCCCCTGAAAGCTGTCAAAACGAACCCGTCTGCTGAGGTTAGAGACAGACCGTAGTTTAAGGTAGGAGATGATGCTGTGAGTTATACTGACTCATGTTCCAGAGTTAGACACCAGGAATGGTTGTTTGATAAACTCCTGCAGCACCCGCGCGTGTGTGACTGTCGAGCCGAACGTGCAGTTCCTCTAATGTCCACTCGAGGCTCTAACAGTGAGTCAGTCCCCATAGACTCCCATGTTAAAACATCAGCAGAAATAAACATGTCTACAGCTAATTTAAGGTTGAACGTTTGCATTATTGGGGGTGTGGCCTCTCTGATACCTTTCTGTGTCTCCCTATCTGTCCTGATATAACCCACGAATTACTGACCAGTTTACTCTGATATCCAAAGATAGTCACGTATATTTCTTCAATACAATTTATTTAGAATTTTCCACAACAGATTCTTACAAATATTTCAAAATGAAAGCCTCAATAAGAAATGAGAAACTGTTGCTGTCTACTGAAGTTGTGTAAGGCTTTTAATTTGAAACACATGCAGAAAATTTTGACTTTATGTAAACAACCTAATGCAGGAACTTTAACACAGCAGGAAAGAAATGGATGCTGATTATTAACAAAAATGTAAATCCTGTATTAAAATAGTTAAAGCTTGCATTACTGTGTGGTCAGGTTATAGATGAAAACTGCTCTGAAAATGTTTGTTTGTGTCTTTCAATGAGCCAGGAAGAGCTGGCCTAAAAATACGTACAGGGAGGAAGAGAAAGAGCGGAGGCACATTTACATTTCTTCTGCGCGTCTAATCAAGGCCGACTGACCAATCAGAGGTCGGTAAACAAAGGCGCAGAGAGTGGAGGGAAATGAGGGGAGCTTAATGAGCTGACAAAACAAAGATAAATACAGTATTTCTGTATTTCTGTACCCCCTCTGTCCGCTTTCCTGTTGTTCTCTGTCTCCTTTCGTTTAGTCAGTGCCTTTACGAAGGCTCTTAATGTTTCCATGAAAAAAAAAAAAGTTTCCTTTCAGCTTATATCCTTTTTCCTGTTGGTGAAAGGTCACGTCCTGTTGGCTCAGAGGGCAGCCGATCTGTAGCCGCCGCACTGCTGCTGTATCTCAGGGAGTATTTGCACAGGTTCAGTCTGATTGGCCTGATTTTAGATCCTTGGGTGATACCTGCAGCAGTATTGTTAACCCTGGGTTCATGCTGCAAAAACTCACCCCAGCTTTAAGATTTTTGTCGTCACGAGGGCAAAAACAGAACACAGTGCCAGATGCCACGTATCGTGAGTGATAAACTTTGCGTATGGCAGCTGCTGTGCCTCGGCGCGTCAGTGCTGCTGTTTCTGTCTCTCTGAGGCTGGCCGTGACCCAGAAAAGCGTGCAGAGTGTTCTGGTGCTGCATGTCTCATCACGCCTCAGCTCCTCTCTGCTATGCAGCACTACCGGCCTCCACCTGAGCTCCGCTGCAGTCACAGTCCTGCGTATCAAACGCGCAGGGATCGCTTTAGGCCTGCAGCTTTCAAGTCTGTGCCCGAAGGAGCTTAAAGAGGTTAAAATGCTTAATTCCATCTGAATATAAAGAATCTGACACAGTAACTGAAAGCTGGTGCGTAGTCTGCAAAACCCTGTCCCTTTTTTCCTTCTGCATGTACTCGTACTAAATGCTGGAATCGCTGCACATGCAGTTGATGTTTAGGTGAGTTTGAAATGCAAACACTCAATTGGTTCCCCCTCACTCCGTTCCAGCCTACCCTGCAGAACAATCTACTCTTCATCTGTTTATCTGGATGTGTGGTGTGCATTAGGCATGTTTATGTCCCACTGTTAGCTGTTTACGTGTGGCAGACCAGTCTGCGCACTTATGTTTATTCAAAAATGTGATTTGTGAAAATCTAAGAAGCAGGTTTGTATCTTGATCTGAAACCAGTGTTCAGTGTTTAGGAAGAGCAGCGTGTGGAGAAGTGTCGGGTTGTTGTGTAGCTGCAGTGAGGAGTTCATCCACTCTGGCATGTGTTTGACCTCCGTCTGCTCGCCTCCTGCTGTGGTGGCCGTTCAGCTCTGAGCGCACATTCCTCCGTGTTAGTCAGTGTCTTTATTGTCACGCTGTGATCCAAAGTGACAACGCCATCACTGTCAATGATTTTCTCCGAGAGCTGAGCCCAGAGGACAACTTCCCAAGACTTAAGCAGAAGGACAGCAGGGAGGTGAATGCTTCTGTCTCCTCAGATTTCCTTCTGGGATCAGACTGTTGTGTTACATTGGAGTAACGATGATCAGGAACTAAAATAAATCAAGCAGCAACCACCAGTGAAGTGCCATTATTAGGGGCGTGGCCTCTTTGACTGACAGGCAGCTGTAGCTGCTAGCTGTTCGCTAGGCTTCACCTCAGCTAACTGGAGTCCTGGAACTGGACCTCTGGATCGTGTTTGTGCTGCTTGAGCCTTTTGGAGTATTTTTGAGTACATTATCTGATCAATAATATGGCTGCTGTGACTGTCTAATAAAGCTGAGCTCCAGTTTTGAGGGAAATTTCAGGGTTTTATTTGGATGTTGCTGATTCACAGGCGTCTGCTTCGGATGCTCCCACACAGTCTGTGGATGCAACTTGATCACCAGGTTAGCCACCATTAGCTCTTGTCCAAATATTGTCACTTCTGGCTCCAAAAGTTCAAAAATGTGCTGTCGAGAAAAACATTGGATGATGTCGCTATCGCTACTTCCATCTTTTATTTACAGTCAGTCTTTCTGAACACCTTGTGCACCTGGGCAGCTGAGGCCAGGAGGTAGAACAGGTGGTTTGATTCCTGTCTCCTTGGATGAGCCACTGAATCCTGGGTTACATTTAGGCACAGAAATAAAAGCGCTGTATGGATGTGTGTGTGTGACTGTAATAAAACACACTAGAAAGCAATAGAAAAGCAATAGAAAAGTGCTATATAAGTACTGCCTGACTTACCAAAACATAAACTGACTAAAACGAGGAGCTTGTGTGCTGATTTGTGTGTCTCAGTGAGGAATGTGAAGCGGGGGACTGAGAGTTTTGATAACATTTATAGTTCTCTGTGGTGACTAATTAAGATAAGATATATGTGCAGATAAAATGCTTTCACTTTCATTTTGAGCTTCTGCATTCTTTCTGGTTAAATGTGGTCACGGAGTGACTTATAAAGGACTTCCACTACGAGGGCCGCCGTTCGAGCTGAGGTTTACTCGAATAGTGAAAGTGGCGGTTGTTGATTCAGTTGCGACTCGTGAATGATGCGCTGCAGGTATAACCCTGGCACGGAGTGATAACCGCAGCCCATCAGGCAGGACGCCAGCCAGCCAGGTGAGAGGGGAGGGAGCTGCTGATTAACCAGTTTGTGTTACTTGCATAAACAAAGGAGCTGCGATTACAACACTCACGCTGAGGTCAGCTGTTCTCTGCAGGCTTGAGAAATGTTCATATTAAAACAGCTGCATCACAGATGGCTTTCTTCCAGCTGTGTTATTTTTTTATTTTTTTTTTTTTACATATTTTACACTAAACTCAGCATTTACACCAGACTGGCGTCGTTTTTCATGTTATCCAATCCCCAAACGCAAACCAGCACTGAAAGCACAGAAACAAACTCTGATTCATCCTCTTCATCCTCCAAAAACTCTTAACCCTTCGCATCCCCAGAGTCCAGTCCTGATATCCGAGTTGGTTCACTCTGAGTTGGGAAACACTGGGGTTTTTTCCACAACAGTTGATCAGAATGGGCTCAATGTGTCTGTTGGCACCTTGACATGAGCCTTGAGGCGTTTTCTATCACTTCCTGTTGTCTGTCAATGAGCTGCTTCTCACTTATCCAAACCTTTCTACATAGCAGCTAGTTTCACCCTTTTAAAGCATTTATTTCAGTTAATTCGCTGCCTATGCAGTCTTCAAGAGTGACCTGAAGGTTGCTGGTATGAGTCCCAGTTTGGATGCTGATATCGCTGAGATCAGATGGTGACTGCGGCCTTCACTTACAGGTGTAAGGCGCCGCAAGGAGGAAGCGGCATAAACACTTCGGACTTTCAAGTAATTGTGCAAATTACGCAAATCCGAGGGGCCGGTGGGGAGCGTTCAACTCTCCTTGCACTCTGCCTTACATAAATAAAAACCTCCGCTTGTTGTTCTCTAACCTGTCAATCACGCCATGTCATTAAAATCTCTGATATGAAACCTGGAATTACCCGGCGCTCCTACAGAGGAGCGCATCCACTCAGAAAGCAGAGTGATTAAACATAATGACGGAAAACTATGTGAGTTTATTTCTTGGGTTTGTTTATCACCCTGAGCATGACTGGAAACAACCTGATCTGAATACCAAAGCCTTTTGGGGAAATGAAAACATGAAACATACAAGTCCACAAAAAAGCGCCCATAAAACCAAATATAAAACTTCCTCTTAAAGCTGTGACTGTAACAGGTTTAAGAGGTTTAAACCAACTGCTGTCTGATTGGCTGTCCCTCACTGACAGTTTTTCTTTTGCTCTCTTAACAGGAAGAAACCTCTCTTGTTGGAGGTTTCTTCCTGTTAAAAGGGAGTTTTTCTTTCCTACCATTGCCAAGTGCTGCTCAAAGGTTGTCATCTGATTGTTGGGCTATTCCCCAGAGGACTGCGGGGTCTTCACCTGACAGTGTAAAGCCCCTTAGGTGACCTTTGTTGTGATTTGGTGCTATAGGAAAAAAAAAAGAAGAATTGAACTGAATAAATAGATGGTTTGAGCAGAAGGTGGGCGGGGCTTCGGCACCTGAGATAACTATATTAGGAAGATCCCCTGTAAATGACACGAGCAGCTAGTAGACACCAAACCAAGCACCAAAACTCAATTCCCACTTTCTTC
This sequence comes from Etia nguti, assembly GCA_015106755.1. Classification (NCBI taxonomy): domain Eukaryota; kingdom Metazoa; phylum Chordata; class Actinopteri; order Cichliformes; family Cichlidae; genus Etia; species Etia nguti. The sequence continues at coordinate 1,031 of VUQG01022816.1, read as the reverse complement.
TGATTGGCTCGTTTCTGGAAGCGTGCTAAGAAGCAGCCCAGAGTGCTTGTGAGCTGCTCTGTATGCTTGATGGAGATTACAACAGTTTGAATCCTGAACCTTGGCTCACAGAGATTAATGTTGTCCCATCTTCACCTTCCCTCACTGACAGTTTACCAACATCAGTTAATGAAGGTCAGCTGGGCCATCAGGCTGTAAAAGCGAGCCCTTCCTTCCATTCCACGGTGACCTACTTTAGTCTTAGTTTTTTCAGTTTGGGTTATAATTGCCTGGGATAAACAGAGTTGGGCTGTTTTTCAGTAACACTTCAGATGGTTTTGGTGTTCAGCACTGTAGCCAAGATTTTTTGGGAGTGTCAAGTAGGCTGACAGAAATTTCACAGTCTCACTTTTTCAAAATAAAAGACTCCAGTTATTTATTGGATGTTATCACCAGTGTAGGGACTAACGCGTTATTAGGTAATGCGTTACAGTAACTACGTTATTATTGTGGTAACGAGCACGGTAACTAGTTATTATGCCAAAATCAGGAACGCGTTTATTGTTACTGGGATTTAGATAGGGTCGTTATTCGTCACTTTGTGTGTTGCGTTCGACTTACTTCGGAAATCGGAACACGGACCTGTGAATGATGTCACACTCAAGTAAACTGCGTTCTGGTTAGCCTCGTCAGAGAAGTCGGGATTCCAATATTGCGACGCCCTCGAAAGCGGTTGTTTTGCTAGCCCTCTACAAAACCAAATTACTACTAAACACATATGCAGCTCATCTGCAGTCTGGAGTTACATACATCTTCCCTACTTGGAACGCAGAATTTCCGAGTTCCGAGTACAATCGAAAGCATCACAACTGCAGTTTCTGTGTTGGACGTAAAAAGCGCACGTGACGCTGTGACGTAGGCTAGAATCATGACGGCAGTCGACGACCGTCCAGGCGTTGGATTTCTCTCATGGAAATATGCACATTATTTTTTCCTTTCTGTTGGTAGGTGGCACAGTGCACTTGTGGCAGGATAGTGCTAACATGTAAGTA
>VUQG01022814.1:0-14278 GCA_015106755.1 Etia nguti | reverse complement strand
GTTGGGCTGTCTGGTGCCAGCCCTTGAGGGGGGGGGGGGTACTGTCATGGTCCTGGGTCGGTGACCCAGTGTTTGAGTTTTTGTACTTTTGGTTTTTGGTTTCTTTCTCACTGTGTCTAGTTCCTTTGCCTTTTAGTATTTCTTGAGTTTTAGAAATATTAGTGAAAAAAATCTTTTTTTGTCAGCTGCAGAAAGCAGATAAACTGCCAGGCCAAATAAAGGGAGGGTTATTTATTACAATGTAGACTAGTTGGTGATTTCCACTACACTTCTAAATGTGAATATGTAGTGTAATAATTTACCTAAGATGTGTGTTATTGTAGGCTATACTGCAGGTAACAAAATATTAGCAGTTTAAATGAATCTGTAAAACTACAGAAAATCATTGTTATTTATAACATGTGGAGTGTAGACCACATGCTGTGTTTGAGCCAGTGTCATCCAAAAACGCAATGAGACATACCCGTGACTGCACTGCACGTCATGGATCTTAGAACTGACAGACAAGGAGTATGATTTGTATACCTGAGTATCACTACAATGCACAAAACAACTGACTAGGCCATTATGACACAACCAATTCCAGATATGTGTTTTCTATATATCAAATTATATCGATGTCTCTGCAGAATGACTGATAGGCCATCATCACTGACTGCTCCATCACATACCATCCACTGTTTCCACTTACACAATACATTCAGAAAACTCAGTCTTCCCTCCAAAACGGAAAGAATGAGTGCAGATTTAAACCACTTATTAATCATTTCTGTTAGCGTTGCAAAACTGTTATTTCCACATCTCCAGTATCAAATGTGAAACGTGCACCCTGCCATTTACTGTGCAGCATGAATGCACCGCATAGCAAACAGAGAAGACACAGGCCAGAGATTTCCTGAGACATTATGTCAGAGGTACCTTTTAAGCCTGAAGGCAGCAAATATTTAACACACAGCAAGGTGACAAAAGCTGAATAACTGAATGGAGAAACGCAGAATGATTCCATATGAGCCAGAGCGATCACTGACTGAAGCACTTCCCAAACACAGACTTTACTTGGGTGGACACCCACCGATACTGATGTTGGTTCAAGTTTATTTTTGTTTTTGACATCCATTAAATCCCTCTTATTATTTAATCTTATTATTATTATTATTATTATTATTATTATTATTCTGAGCATTGTGGTAGCTCGCTGTCTCTGGGAACACTGAACGTGGGACCACTTTTAGATTCATGCTGTTATTTTAGAGTTCATCCATCCACACATCTACTGTCTCGTGTCTTGATTTTGCTTGGTCTTTTCACAGTATTTTTACTCAGTTAGAAACTGGTTAAAGTGGAAAACTGTATATAAAGGATGGTCAGAAATGTGTTACCTCTCCTCCTCCAGCATGGTCCCTCCCGAATGGTGTAGGAGATATTGATGAACTCCAGGTCAACAGCTGAGCGTCTGGGTAGGTGGGTGAATCGCTGTGCCTCAGTGATCTGGTTCTCAACCTTCTTCAGGTGGGCCAGCATGGATACCTCCTGTTGCAGCTGAGGTTGAGCAGCAGGCTGGTTGTCACCATTACACATGACCACCTCCTCCATAGGGAGGCTAACAGAATCAAGTTCCAGTGCCTTATTATCCATATCAGATCACAGACTGTGGGTGGAGGAGTAAGGGGAGAAAAGAGAGGAGATAAAAAGGAGAAGGGAGGTCATTCATGGTTCAACTGTCTAATTTTACACCTGCAGGTGAGGTTTTTGTGCTTTGCTAGAATGTTTGTAGGTCATTTAATAAAGTTATCTATCAACACTGAAACAACAAAACAGCAGAGAAGCTGAGCCAGCGAGCAGCTCTGCTCATGTCACCAAAAAACAGAACAGAGATGATATTTTTGCCCTTTTCACTGCTGGTTTGCACATTGCCTCAGTTTTCCCATCCACACTACTGTGAATTATGAGCAGCAACCAGCTAAAAATAGGCTAACCAATTCATGAAACGTTACTGGTGCTTAGGTTTAGGCACCAAGGCTTACCTGGCTAGGTTCAGGTAAAAAAGTGAAATAAAATAAATCGGTGACGTTATAGCACAGAAATCTACCTGGTTAGGTCAAGGCATTGAAATTTACCTGTCTAGGTTTACATCATGACTTATGTCATAATGCATAGTAAACCTGCATGTTAAAGGAACATGCTGGGAGTGACAGCCACTAATGCCACTGCACCTAGACTAGACAAGTCACTGGTTTTAACAGAATAGCACTGGAAGCATTCTTGTGATCGTGTCATTCCAAACATTTGAGGGTGTATAATGTTCATTATTTATAAATATTCACTTTATGTGGAAGGGTTAGTTTTAACTAGGCATAGGGGTATAATCAAGACTGAGCCTGGAAATCATCTACAAGAGCATTAAAAAAAAGAAAATTGTATATGCATCAGAGAGCAGGGCCAGGGAATCTTCCTCCTCACATTATTCTTCATCAAAAAAATGGGAAAAAAACAGAAGTCAGAACATAAAGAAGAAGAGCAAGAGAAGAAAGCAGAAAGAAAGCAAAGTGTAAATAAAAATATTCATCAGTTTATTGTTAATCCTGATGTGTTCAGTTTTGGATTTGCATTTAGTTCTTACTTTTATGGCCTTACGGGGTGACACCCTAACCTATATTATCAATCTACTCCACCCCACGGTCCGCAGATACAGTTCTTTTGATCCCATATGTGTCTGAAAACTTTGCTCCAAAACTCTGAAACAACTTACCACCCTCTCTTTTGCCCCCTTTAACGTCCCGTAAAGTTACTGTGTTCAGACGTGATTTGGGCACTGCTTTGTGTTCCGTGTTGTTTCACAGGTTTATGTGTGTGTGTGTGTGTGTGTGTTTGTGTGTGTTTGTGTGTTTGTGTGTTTGTGTGTGTGCGTGTGTTCATTTTGACCTTGCACAAGCTTTGATTAAGTAATTTCTTTATTTGTTGAGATCTCTGTGGCTGGTTTCTTGTTCTGAAAAGCACTACATAAATAAATGTTACTTGGTTACTTGCTAGGTTATATACTGCTAAGTATTTCTTGGTAAATACTATAATTTTAGGTAAAGTACATAGAAATTCAATTTAATTCTAGGGAAATTAAAGCCTTAGTCCTGAGCTGTGTTATAAAATGCTACCAGTAATATTATTAATGTTTCAGGTTCAGCAAGAGGATACTGATAATTTGCAGTTGGTATGAATTTTGCATTTGTAGCAACTAACAATTAGTATTATCTAATAATCTCCCAAGTTGATATTGTATTAATACTTTCAGTCTTTTGATCTATGTAATGTAACTGCAATTAATTTTTATTTTTATTTTAATGTTTAAGTTAACTAATCTATGAGTTCTAATCTATGCCGCACACCTAACTTGCTCTAAAGGAGGTGATGTTGAAGACTAGAGATCACATGTACAAAATCAGCATTTACTGATTTCCTACATAATTAGTTTATAGAACGATGAGTTCCAAGAATTGATTATTAGAAGCAACTTTGTTTCTATTTTTTACCTGTTGGCTACATTCAGTTTTAAAAGGTTTTATTTATCTGCAGCAGTTGTGTTGACTTCAGCCTGTATTATGTTTTTAACCTCTTGGTATTTTTCTGCAATTGTAGTTTTTTCTTCTTTTGTAAAATCAGCTCCTCGGCTGCCGGTAGACCCGTCTATGACTGTGATTAGTTAGGTTCTGCCAAAAATCCGCCCTTTCATGTGAACACTACATTAGGAATATTGTAACTAGATTGGGAAACCCTGGGCTGAGTGACCAGTTGATAAACACCTTTATGTGACCACTTAGTTGTTACTGAAACCGTATCCAGAAAAAGAAAATATATTCTGGGTATGCTGAACTTGCTTTGTAGTACATGTACTAGGAGAAGTACATCATGTCTGTGGACAACAAGGAATACCCACGCCAGAAAGGTATTACAGTAAGACTGTAACGTTCATTTTTTCCACTACCAAATTTGTTATACTGGGTTGTTGATCCAAAGTTCCCATTCATATGGTTTAGCACACTAGAAAAGCTTTCTGGCAGAAGGTAAAGATCGCCCATGTGCAATAACCTTCCTCTCAGTTGTCAAAGTTCAGATCAGGGGCTCACTAGGGTGATAAGTCCCAGCCCACCTAAAGCACTGACAGTAAAGACAACATCAAAGGTTGCTTATGTTGCCTTGTTTTAATTGATCTCGCAGCATTGCTGGTTTTCTGGTGAGTTTTGACTTTTCTTTGAACACAGATAGAGATCCCTGTGTAATAAAGACTGTTTTTTTGTCCTGATCTAAATTCCGTGTTACAAATAACCCAACAGTAGCACCATGTGTTACGAACATTATCTGCTGTATTACCAGAAATTAGATGAAGAAGATTGATACTAATCTTACAACTGTATTCTAAGAATTAGGACATCAAACAATAGCTTGGTGTAAGTTCTGAAATCAGTGAAAAAAAACTGTCCTGGGTTACCCCTAAGACGGGTTGGCTGCTTTAATGAATACTGCTTCATATTTCCAACTGATATTGCCTTTGTTCAGTTTTGTATAGACCAAGCAAATGTAATGCATCGCCATTCTAAAGCACACCAGAACTCACATTAGCAAGAACGTTTTTGATTTCACCGTTCAAAAAACTGAAGCACAACGCTGCCTCTGACTGTCTTCCATTCATTAAGCCAAGTTGTGGTGGGGCGTGGACTGCGGTGCCGTGCGGACGCACCTGCACGGCACCTCAATCACGCACGCTGTGTTAAAACACGGGGAATTGGGGTTGCAAAGAGTTGTGAAACGTGGTGTGATGCGTGTGCGGCTGCTAGCTGAGGGCTGCAGCCGCGTGAAATAAAGATGGCTCTGAATAACAACCTCTGGACCCGCCGTGTCTCAATCACGCCACACTGGTGCCGAAACCCAGGAGGCGACACGGCGGGTCCAGAGGTTGACATGTGAGTGCACGTTTTGTAGTAGATGGCTTGTATGGTTCTTCAGTAAGACGTAGCAGTATTGCAGTTGTGCTCTCAAGTATTACTTGAGGAGCGCAATTACAAGCTATTGATTTAATCAATGACAACTTCAGTATAACTAATATGGAAATGTCCTGAATAGATTTTCTTGTGATTATTAGTTCATTAGTCTAGATTAAGTGTAAATGTATATACATTTCCTGGGAAAAGACAGCTTAGGCACGACCAGTGTCAGACAAAATCCACTTCTACTATCCATGCAAAACTTTAAGCAGCAGAAATATGCAATCTCCTGATGTGACTAATGATCACTGAGATACGTCTAATCTACTTTGTTCTGCACAGACCACTGTAAAAATGGTTCCCAAGTCTGAGGTGGTACAGTAATTTGTCCTTTTTGAGACAGAAGCCTCATTTAATCACTCATGGGGTTCTTAATCCCCTTGGGGATTAAAATGAACTTTCTTTTATTTCCTTGATCTCTAGGAGGGGCTGTAGTTACTGCCTTGGGAAAAAAATCTGCAGAGTCAGGTACACTACCAAGCACCAAACTGAGGTAACATATGGGAATTGACTGCTCCTCGCACATGGGAGAAGCTAGAGGTCTTGGTGTCAAAGGGTCTAAATGAGAAAGAGGCGGGGAAATGAGACATGTTATGTATGCCAACGTGTCACGAGTCAACTTGGATGGCACTGTACCGCTCTGGAGAGAAGGAAGGTACACGGAAGGAAGAGAGGATAAGGAAAGAACTCTATGACCTGAGAACAGACTGCTTTAGATTATCTACCGTACTGCTGTTACACTTTTTTCTGACTCCAAGGCTTACAGTTAGATGAAAGGCCCATTAGTATCAAATTAGGTGCCCACAGAGCTAAATGGAGACATCAAAGTGAAGATATCGTTATGCCAATTACCTGGTTTGACACAGATGAACTCAAAACACAAATCTACAGATTTTGTGTACCTATCTATCAGCTACATTCACAGTAAGCTAGCCATCAGAAACACATACAGGAAGAGGCCAGTACTGAGTTAAACTAATCTCAACTTTGATGTGTAAACTTTAAGAATACTACTGACTCACGTATAATGGAGTAGGAAATATACATGAGACCTTCAACACTACTGCCTGACAAGTCCATTACTGCCCAGATGTTTAAGCGATGGGAAACAAGTGAATCATTTTAAATAAAGGCATGTGCTAAAACATCATTTTCACTGCCAAAACTGAGTGAAAATGACAAAATCATCTGGCACCAGACTAGAAACGGTCTTAAATCCAGAATCAAATGTAAAATCTTTCCCATACAAGGTCTTAAATAATCAGGCCCCATTTTATCTTAATGACCTTATAGTACCATATCACCCTATTAGAGCGCTTCGCTCTCGCACTGCAGGCTTACTTGTTGTTCCTAGAGTATTTAAAAGTAGAATGGGAGGCAGAGCCTTCAGTTTTCAGGATCCTCTACTATGGAACCAGCTTCCAGTTTGGATTCAGGAGACAGACACTATCTCTACTTTTAAAAGTAGACTTAAAACCTTCCATTTAATTAGCTTGATAGCTTCAAGCTGACAGGGAAATACACGATTTTGTGACTCATCACCATTCAAAAGAATGTATGGAGCACAAAAATCAAAGTCTCCAATCAATGATATACATAACTGAAAAGTACACAAGTATCTTTTCTTTGTAGGAAAACTCATATCTCTCATAACATTCCAATAAGTGTCAGTGAATTTGTTTTGAGCTTGTCTACTGTAGTCTGGTGTGAAACCCATCACTGTTCAGTTGTTTTGGTCCCATGCAACTGCAGGTTAAATTTAAGTTGTTTTTCCTCCACGTGCTGGTCCTTCTGACCCCGGGATGATTAATTGCCTAGTTAGCGTTGATTGACCTTGTTCTGCTAATGAGAACTTTCAGCAGGTGAGGACTGCTTCATGTGCAAATACACTGAGAACTACGAGCTGCAGGTGAAGTAAACCCACACGATGAGAAACTCACTGGAGAGCAAGATTTTTTACATGTAACAGGAAAGAAATCCCACCAAGAACTGCCTAAAGATAATTTGTATTATAACATTAAAGAGAAAACCCCAACAATCAGATGACCCACTTTGACCAAGGACTTAGCAACATCGAGAAGTAAAAACTCTTTTAACTGTAAGAAACGTCCAAACACACCAGGTTCAGGGAAGGGCTTTTCTGGCATGAGAGGAAAGAGAAGAGAGCAGTGGGAAATCAGATAGATCAGCGGTCCCCAACCCCCGGGCCGGTCCGTGAGTCGTTTGGTACCGGGACGCGAGAGTTGAGGCTCGGGTGTGAAATTTATGGTTTTCAGAGTTTTTATCGTTAACTCGGTTTCCCTGGGTCTTTTTACCGTGTTGTAGTTGTGTCTTACTTTGAAAGAAATATTTACACGTTACCATAGCGACCAGAGACCATTAAGGGGCAGAGAGGAGGATGGTACTCTCAATGTTGTTGGCGCATTTCAGGAGGACGTTGCTAATAAAGTTACACAATTACACTGTGAATTCGTGTTTATTATTATATTTACAAAATACCACAGTTTTTGTCTTGGTCGTATCATTTTATTTTGTTGTATTTATCCGCGACACCTTAAAGCCCGGTCCGTGTCTGACATTCAACCGGTCCTTGGCGCAAAGGTTGGGGGCCACTGAGATAGATGGTTTAACTAACTGATTTTTATCATTTGGCTTCATGGATAAACACAACTGGGTATCATCTGCATAGCAATGACAATGTTTGGTATGTTTTGTAATAATATTGTTTTACAGAAGTAGGAAGTAATGTAAAAAGTACAGGTCCCAACACAGAACCTTGTGGAATCCCATGACTAACATTTGTATGTGAAAACTCCCTTCATGAAAAATTGTGTGGTTGTTTTTAAGCACACAACACTTCCAACACCCCTGAACACCACTACAACAACACATACATAGAGAGTCAAAACAACCACAAAATGAATCAAACAACGACGCAGAAATGACCACGGTAAAGCTGAAAATTGCAAAAACTGTGAAAACAAAATGACTATAAAATTAGCTTTAATTTGTCTGTGGATCTGTTGCCTCATAATTTATCCACATCTCACACAAGCAGTCAACAAAACTAAGTAGTAGATCCACCCATTAAAAATAAATAAAGGTTTTAATACATTGCAAAAGGTGACACTTGTCCATCATGAGTCAACGAGCATTGTAACACCCATCTGTGGTTGAAAAGCAAAAGTACTTGTACTATTGTTACTGTCTCCTACAAGCAAGAAATGTTGTCTAATAGGGCTTATTAAAGGAACTGATTTCTTTTTTTTAATTCAAGACTTGCAATTAAAGATATCAAAAATTTAGTGGAGAAAAATGTCCACTTTTTATACAGTAAGGATAGCTCACATTATTGCACATGAACAAGTCTTTATTTGTTGAAGAGAAAGGAAAGAGTACTTCTAAAAAAAGCCACAACACCTTTTCTATGTGTTGCATCTCTGTGAAAAAATGACAGATGCTTACATCTGCTGGAAAAACAGGATTTCTCTTTGGAACTTAAATATGGTTGGATTGTTCTGCCAAAGCTTATGGTAGAACAGGCTGTTCTTACATAACATGAGAACGGTGACCATAAGGATAAGTTCCAACCCAAGAAAGTATGCTAATACTACTGGTCTCCCATGACTTTGAAAGAATGAGAACTAAATCACCGAAAAGGCTTTGGCTGGAAAAAAAAATCATAAAATCTTTTGTACATTCCTACAGTCAGAGTTACAGCACAGAGAGACTTTATAAGCTATATAATTATTTTTACATGTAGGGACTTGAAATTATTTGAGCAAAAACAGGAATCTGAATCTTCTTCTTTCTTCCCTTGCTGTAATGTGAGTAAATTCAGCTAATCAATTTACTTAAAGGGAAACTTGTTTTCTTTCAGGGCTTCCACTTCAGTTGTCACCCAACAGTTCATGTTTGAGCTGCTTTTCCATCCATATCCATCTTACACTTAGCCAATACAGGGTTGCGGGAGTGCTGGAGCAGCACTTCTTTCCAGCAACTTCAGCTTCATTTCACTAAAATTGAGTTCAAATATTCTTCCACCAGTGCAGTTTTTCTTTCTGTACTTGCATTTCAATAGCAGATTCAGACAAGTCAGTGTTTAGCTTCCATCTATGATTTTAGCTGCAAGACATCAATGACCAAAATGTACATCTTATTTTGAAAGTCATATCCAAGTTTGCATTACTTCCCTGATGAGTGTATCCTTGCTGAGCAACATTTTAGAATAACTGCAATTATTGTAAGGATGAATAATAAAAATACATAAACTGTGTTTTCATCAGTTTTGTTTTTCTTTAAATGATCAAATGTTTCTGGCCTGGTTTGACTCTAAATGTAGTGTCAGTGTACAAACTGATGCAGGTTAAATTCATGGTAAGGCATTAATAAACCACAATATGTTATTCAATGAAAATAAATCACCTGATGTGCCACTGACACACAGGTATGGTCAGCTTGTTATTTGTAGATACAAATCATTAAATATACTTTTGGCTTTCAGCTAAAATAGTTGTAACAGGCTTTGTTGTAGCATGTGAACAAAATCTGCTTAGTGTCACTAATGTTAGCTATTGATTATGTTAACAAACACAGGTTAGCTTTATAAAGCAGGATAAAACTGTCATGTTTGGCTAGGTACATTCAAAATACAGTGCTATAGCTAAATGCTACACAATACAAACGCAGTTCAAAAAGACATTTCAAGTATTTTAAGTAAGCTTTAATATAAAGACCAGAGCACAACACAGATTAAGACAGGGGCAGCCTGTCAGTAGGAACAGGCACCAGAGGAAAAGATGAGATATTTGAGATAAAAAGTAAGACAAGGAGAAAAGAGGGTGAACAAAAAGCTTACAATGACTGCTGTCGGGTGACTGTCCTTCTCGGTGTCTGTCAGTATGTTGTTATCTCTCCCCAGTGCAGCATCCACTACCAAACACCATCCAGTCTGCTGCATCTACAGCATCTCTGCACGCTGAGCAGGGCAGAGCAGACCGGGAGGGGCGGGGTGGGGACTGGTGAATTGATGGAGGAGGGACACTGGATCTGATAGGGGAGGAAAATTCTCCTTTACTTCGTAGAAACGTGGATTTCTGCATTTCTAAGCTTTATCATGAGAGACAGGTGCCGGCTTATGTTTATGTAACCCACATTTCCAAAACCATTGCCTGTAGCCTTATTTTACACTAATCCCTACTTCAAAATGTGCAAAGTGAAGTCATTGGAGAGGTAAATGGAGAGTTAAAGATGATATACGTTATTTGCAGGTCCTGCTAAACACTAAACAGTAGTAGTCACCATTAGTCTGATGACTACTGCTAATGGCCCGAAACCACTGAACTTAGCTAATTATTTTTATATGCTTTCAGTTAAATTAATAACTGAAAGTAAAATGATTCAATTAATTCATAAAAAGCATCATGAAGTGGTGCAATAAAAGGCCAAATCTTAAATCGAGGTCTGCTTACTAACATTTCTCAGATACGCTCACCCTAACTACAGGCAGACTCCATCAACAGAGGACAACTACTGGATGTAACGGAAAATGTGCAGCCTATGTATAATGTAGAGCTACAGTAGATGCCACCGTATCTACTGAGCGCTCCTGTGAAAGTCAAAGATGTAAATTTTCCAGCAACAATGGATAGCCTTAAAATCATTATCTAAAAAGTGCATTTTGTATTTACTCAGGTTATCTTTGCCTAATATTAAAATGTGTTTGATGATCTGACATGTGAGTGTGACAAAGGTGCAAAAAGAAAGGAAAGGGTCAAATACTTTTTCACAGCACATCCCTCTCTACCTGGGACATTCCCTGAACACACCTGGAGTCAAACAGGGGCGACGGGGCCCTACAGACGCGTTGCTTCACTCCCAATGGTGACGAGATTTAAACAGAACAGAAAAAAAGGGTGGCTTGTAAACAGACATTTTGAAAACCTGTGTTTACAAAGTGAGTGAAAACTTTATTTACTGAGTCAATTTCAGGTGAGAAGTTGCATTTCCACACTCTGCAGTTAAGATTTGTTTTCAACACTGTCATACAAAGGACACACCAGGAAAATGACTAAGGCTTCTCCTAAAAAGAAGTGGATACTGAGAGATTAGTTCATTTTTGATAAGGACAAAGTATGCAAGCAGTCATTGTGACTGTGTGTTACTTTGGACACTAAATGAAGTTTAGAAGGAAGAGTAAAAATCCACAGTGTATGTAATCAGTTAAATCTGTCAAATTCTCCTCATAAAACAACATATACTTAAATATTTTCTCTAAATCACTGTAGAAAACACTGGTCACAGTTTCCAAGCTTATGTGTGCTCTGTACCCTCATATAGATGTAATATGTGAAAACTGTCACTGAACAAGAGCCTGGAAATAGTTTTGTACTAACGGTCATAAAAGTGGTAAAAAAAATAAATAATATTTATTTAGTAAAAAACTTATAACCCTATTTAGGTAATGTATCATTAACTTTTAAATACACCTAAAGTGCCCAGTATTAGTAGATCATTATATAGCATCACAAATATGATTTTATGGATTCATTCATGTGTCACTTTAATGCTGTAACTAGATATTATTTTAACTGCTGATACACTTACTGATGCAATAATACATCAACATATAGCAGTACACTTATAGTTTTAAATCTGTAAAATTATAAATAAATGAATCCTCTGGAGTATAAACTACAGTATTTAAGTCCAAAATATTGTGGAGAAGAAGAATAGAAATACTGCAACCAAACCAGCACCACTGTATTCCATCATAGATCCTGTTCATGCTTTCACAATGCTCTGTTCTTGTCCAGTGGCAGTGATAGTGATGACAATGGTGGGTGTGGTGGGAGGATCTTATTTCATAGTTGATGGTGCCACCCACATTTCTCCTCTTCCAAACCATCAGACGGGGGAAGCAGATTTCTGTCCACTCTGTGCATGGTGGGGATGGAGTGCTGCTGGCATCAAATGAGGATATAATCGGGTACTGTAAGAAACACTTTAAGGGTTTACAGAGCTAGAGATGACAGAGTCTGGAGATGAAGGAGAGGTCACCAAGGTAATTAAACTCCAGTGGCTGTGCCTCTTGAGTTCACGAGGCTCACTCCAATGAGACTGTGGGGCTGCCCTGGTTTACCTGCTTAATAAAGTGATAGTGTCCTTGCCTGGCAAACTGGGTGGTTGTCTCTTTTTTTAAGAATTTAGGCCAAAGGGTGACCACAATCTTCAGCCTCCCTGTGTCAAAAAGGGGCCGGAGGCTGGTAACTTGAACTGAACCCAAGCGTTCATTATTAAATGAACACAATGTAACACTTAGCAGTGACAAAATACACAGTGGCTTGGCGAACGTGGCGTGGTAACGTGGCTGTGAGCAAACAGAGAAACAAGACTGTGAAGGCAACTGGAGCGTGGATGGTATGTAATGGTCACACTGGGGAGAGACAAGGGGTGAGCTTTGGAGAAGGTGAGTATGACAGTTTTCCCAGCTTACTTGCAGAAGGAGTGATAGAGGCATTGAGGGAGAGGCGGCGTGACTCCAGGAGAATTCATAAGTGTGAGACGGCTGACCTGTGTCCCATTGGTTCCGAGGTGGTGAGATGGCAGGAGGGAAGGCAGGTGAGGCACGGAGAGATTTCCAGAGAGCAGGTATGAAACCAGAATCCAAGGGAGGTGTCTTAATTCTGCGCCGTGGAGTATCCAGGAGCAACTACAGCACAAGATAACAACATAAGCAGAGCACTTAAGAGAACGAACATGAAACATGGGAACTGGTTACCAACATAGAGTAGTTGACAAACTGGCAGAGAAGAGATGTCAGCGTAGCGCTTAAATCTCCCTAGCCTGATTGCCTCAATCAGCTCCAGGTGAGTGAAGCTGTGGTGGCCCTGCCCATGGGCGGATCCCAAGGAGGCTCAGGAACCTGGTGGAAATTTACAGCCACTCACCCAGACCATGACCATACCCCTCCCTCAAGGGGCCCCTCCTGGTGGCTGATCAGTCTCCAGCCTGCGACGTGACCTAAAAAAGTCAGAAATAAGAGAAGGATCAAGTATAAACAAGTGTGGGACCCATGAACGCTCCTCGGGGCCATAGCCCTCCCAGTCCACCAGGAATTGGCACCCCCTACCACGCTGGCGAACGTTAACGATCCTCCGGAGAGTGTAAGCTGGCTGACCGTCGATGAGCCGGGCGGGCGGAGTTGGGTCGGAAGACAGGCCCAACGGACTGGATTGCACTGGTCGGACCTGGGAGACGTGTAAGACTGGATGCATTCATAAGGAAGCCGGAAGAGTGAGTTTGACAGCAGAGGGAGTGATAATCGAGTGGATGACAAAGGGACCAATGAACCTTGGTGCTAGTTTGCCAGAAGTCACTTTGAGGGGAATGTCCTTAGCACATAGTCATACCTTCTGCCCAGGGGTGTATTGGGTGCTGGGGTCTGAAGGCGTTCTGCATATTAACGGTGACAGGCAGTAGCCTTTTGTCATGCTTCATGTGTCCGGGTCCAAATGCCTGGGCTGGTGTTGGACAGAGGGAACTGCCAAATCAGCCTCATCCTCGGGGAACAATGGGGGCTGATAACCTAGAGAGACCTCAAAAGGGGAGAGGCCAGTAGATGCAGGGTTGTGTGAATGGTGAGCATACTCCACCCACAGAAGATGCGCTTACCAAGAAACCAGGTTATGGCTGATGATGCAGACGAGAGTGGATTCCAACTCCTGATTGAGTCTTTCTGTTTGTCCATTAGTTTGGGGATGATAGCCAGAAATGAGGTTGACCTGGGCACCTAGAGCAGAGTAGAATGATTTCCAGACCTGAGACGTGAACTGGGGTCCTCTGCCAGAAGTGATTTCCATGGAGCTTGAAGACATGATCGACCATGAGTTTGGCAGTTTCCGTGGCGGTGGGGAGCTTATCCAGGGCTATTCAACGACCTCCATCACACCTCTCTCCCCCATTTCCTCCTCACTGAAACTCAGAATACACACTCAGGATGTGAACCGACTGTTTCAGAAACAGATGCCCAGGAAAGCCCCCGGACCAGACGGTGTTTCACCCTCCTGCCTCAAAACCTGTGCTGAACAACTGGCTCCCATTTTTACCCGCATCTTCAACAGATCCCTGGAGCTGTGCGAGGTTCCCTCCTGCTTCAAACGCTCCACCATCATCCCGGTCCCCAAGAAACCCACCATTACAGGACTGAATGATTACAGACCTGTTGCCTTGACGTCTGTGGTCAT
>VUQG01022813.1:11790-33114 GCA_015106755.1 Etia nguti | reverse complement strand
GTGTGTGTGTGTGTGTGTGTGTGTGTGTGTGTGTGTGTGTGTGTGTGTGTGTGTGTGTGTGTGTGTGTGAAGCAACACTGAGATTAAAAAGTGTATCTGTATCTGTGAGCGCTGTGGTGTGTCGATGCACTCCTATCCCAGATTACCCTAAATTTATCTTTCGACTGCCGGCTGACTATCTGGCGTGACATCACCAGTGACATCACTGACGATAACACAGGATGTCCTTTTCTGATTGACATTTTAATCTTGCTGCTGAATTTAGAGGATTTGATAACAAAATTATTGAGAGGGGGATCAGTACTCCCCGGATCACGCTTTAAAATCCTAAAGTGCTTTTTCCATTTATGTTAACAGAAATAACTGGACACTAAAATGAGGGTGATAACTTTGAGCCCACGGTTCTCAGCTGGAACAAGGTGGAGTGCCCACCCTGGTTGGAGTCCAAGTGATCTGGAGTCTTGGTGATTGGTGACCTGGGGAGGGAGTGGCAGATTGATAGATTGGTGCAGCAGTATTAAAGATGCTGTACTGAACTAAGCTGTCAATTTGCCGGTCGAGCAACAATCTAGCCCTCACCTATCCACAAGTTTTAGGTAGTGACCAGAAGAATGAGATCATGGATACAAGCAGCAGAAATGAGTTTTTTTCCCCAGAATTCTCCCTTAGCGATAGGGTGAGGTGCTCCGTCATTCTGGAGGGGCTCAGAGTTCAGCTGCTACTCCTCCACATCAAAAAGAGCCCTTTGAGGTGATTCATCTGACCCGATGTCTCCTAAGCGAGGTGTTTCAGGCATGTCCCAGTGGGTGGAGATGGAGGAGATACCTCTTCTTTGACTGCTGCTCCTGCGGCACAGACCCGGATAAGCAGGATTGATGGATGGATGGATTAGACTAGGTTTGCCATTGTCATAGAGAGAATTGGCCGTGTGTGTTACTCTGTGTACAACCAGTTATGTGTCACAACCAACAGAGTAGGACAAGATTCAAAAACAAACTAAAGAGTCAGTCTTTACTGGGCCAAAAAGTAAAGAGGACGTCCATCAAAATCAGACAAGCAAACCCAACAAAGAGTATTCAGAGGCAAAAACCAGAAAACAGAATTGTAACACTAAAAAAACTTCACATGGAGTACAAAGAGAATCTGGCACTGAAAGAGGGGAAGACACACATTAAAAGAAAAGATAAGAAAAGAGAAAAGAGAAAAAAAACAAGAAAAAGACAGAAAAAGACAACAAAGACAAACAGTAACTCACGATTGAAAGTGAGACCTCAGAGTATTGATGTTGTGAGGTGTTTAAGCTGAGGTGAGTGTTGTGATGACACACATGAAGGACTATATCATGTTTTTGTTGAACAAAATCTGCCCCTGCTCATTGGTCACCTTCATATCGCCCAACATTAACATGTGTTGTTTTTTTAATACATTACTTTTGTATAAAACTCATTTTTCACTTGAATATCACAGCTGACTCACGTGTTGTCTGCACATAATGAAACCCAGCTGCAGTGGTGGTTTGAATTGTTTAATCCTGACTTCATACTGGGATTTTGACCTTTGAATATAATCATCGCTACCAGCCACAATAACTCCTTCAAAATAAAGTTTAAACATGGCTGATAAATTAGTTATTTAATCAGCATTTGGAGGTTGGTGATCTGATTCCAGCCAGTGAGCCATAGGAAACAATCTTACTGAGTTTGGGGGTCCATATAAAATAATATATAAGTGATATTAACTGGATTTTTCTTTGATTGCAGGTGATCCTGACGGTTTACCTCAATGACACCCAGCAGATGCTAACTGAGGTCCCTGTCACTCCAGCGACCAGAGTTATCGATGTGGTGGAGTACTGCAAAGAGGCCGGTGAGGGGGAGTGTCACCTAGCTGAAGTATGGAACGGGCATGGTGAGTCCATTCATTGGCTGATAATGCTTATTGATTATAAGTCACTTAAGGAAAGCAGCACATGCTGTAAATGCAAGACATTTACTTCATGAAAGCCTTAAAGTGGACACGCCGAATGCATTATTCAGCAGCTGCAGATTCACACACACGGAGCTGAAAAGTGGCTTCATCTGATCAGAGTCAGTCGCCCTTTTAGGTGCTTAAAGTCAGACTATCTTCTGTCACATCTCTGGTCCAGTGGTGGATGCTCATATTAAAACCAAACTTTCAAATAAGGAGGTCAGTGTAAGTACTAATAACCCCAGTAAGCTGTAAGCTCAGTTCTGCTCTGTTTAAGTCAGTTTTTTTCTGCTCTCGCCTCAGTGATGTCAAAGAGAGGGGATATCCCCAATATATCCCTAAAACCAACCCGCTATTCATATCTTCTGTTTACTTATAATCATGATCCATCCATCCATCTTCCGCTTATCTGGGGCCGGGTCGTGGGGCAGCAGCCTAAGCAGAGAAGCCCAGACCTCCCTCTCCCTGGCCACCTCCAGCATGTCCGAGGGAACACCAAGGCGTTCCCAGGCCAGCCGAGAGATATAATCTCTCCAGCGTGTCCTGGGTCTGCCCCGAGGCCTCCTCCTAGTGGGACATGCCTGGAACACCTCACCCAGGAGGCGCCCTGGCTTGTAATCATAGTCAGTAAGAAATCTTGACCAAAGTTAGAAATCAGCCAAGACAAGACAGGATAGAAAGTTAGAAAATTAGCTGAACAGGACTGGACTATTCTCACAGTGTATCTCTTTATGCATACACTCATAAATCATAAAGAGTCCAGCTCATATAATTACTATTGGCAGTCTGTCTTTGGAGCATCGGAGTACTTGCATGATTATAATCTTGCATTAAGTGACAGGATAATCGACACGGCGTAACTCAGATCTGGGTCACTTGCTCTGAAGCTAATTAGAAACCAAGTCAGACCTACAGTATGTTGTGGCTTCAGCTTGTGAAAGTGCTCCAAGTTTACTATATGAATAGACCAGCCCATCTCATTCACACACTGAGGGCGTCCATTAAAGCGTGGCCCACATTCATTCAGTCATAGCTGTCGACGCGGTGCTGCCTGCGCAGTAACGGCAGTGCGTTTGTGTGGCTTTGTGATGTGACTGAGCGGCCAGACTGGTTATAAACGGCTCTAATACTACACCATGTCTTAGTGAGTGACTGTGTAAAGCAGCACATAATAGATGGCGGCATAAATTGTGTGCCGAGTGTTGGTGCGTGACAACAGGCTGTGCCTCAAGGGCACAGCTGGCTTACTTTACTGTGAAAATATTGATTCTCTGGGTTTTTTTTGTGGCTTCATTTTTCCACACTAACATTTGCAAAAAAGGGTAAAAATAAATCCTGAAAGCCCCTCTCCACTCAGAAAGAGGTTTGGGGTTTTACTCGTTTCATTGTCACTGTGCAGAGAATGGTGATAGGTTGCTGTCTTGTATATGTTACATATATGTTCCAAACCTTTCAAACCTACATGTGTGGCTTGATGTACAGTCAACAACAATACAGCTGCAATTTTGAACTCTTAATAATTATACCAGAGCTAAGATTATTCATCCTCTTATAAGGAATTTTTGCACAGTTTGTAAAGAAGACATATTTTACAGTACCTATGTGTGGAGGATAAGTTTATAGACAATTTTGGCTATAGACATGCACAGGTAATTTTTTGAAACTAGTAAGTCAGATTATACATGCAGACCTGATAAAATTGTAAATGTGCTGTTTAACAAAATGTAAGAATTCTGAATGATCTCTTTCTAGCTCTATAACACAATAATGTGACGTTATGTAATTAGTGGGATCTTTGTCAAATGTTTTCTCACCCTTCGTCTGTTCTCAGAGCGAGTTCTCCCTCAGGAGTTGTTATTGTTGGATCTCCTTCAGCAGTGGGGAGCCAGGAGGCCCGAGGTCAGCTTCTACCTCAGACACTGCCCTTCCTGGACACAAGGTACAGCAAAATAAATACACATACACACTGAATTCATTAAAGCTCGCAGTAAAAACTAAGTTTATATCCAGCTGTTGGTGTTAAACAAAAAAAAAGGATTTGGGGGTATTATTTAAAGAGAACGTGGGAAAAACCTGGTATAAGTGCTGTGCGTGAGGTTTAGAGGTGAGTTCAGGGCCTCGGTCAGTAATTAGCCAGATAAGATGATTAGAGTTACATAATGGCAGGGGTGTGACGGTGAGGGGGCAGACGAATGCTGCTGAAACGCCAGGCAATATTCTGCCAAAACAACTCTTTGATGTGCTGGCAGCCATAAAGAAGAACTTTGTGAAACCAGGCAGGCGAAATGACCCGTTTTTCCCCCGTAAACTTCTTCATCAATGAATGAGCGATTGTGTAACGTTTGTTGAGCGTTACCGGCCAAAGCATTCATCAGCAGGCGTGTACTGGCGTCACTGTAGCGCTGGCGTGTTTTTGTGCCTGCGTCTGGTGCTCCCCACAGGGACGGGACAACCTCACCACCTGCTGGTTCCCGTCTTGGCCCTCAGTCATTAAAAAACTCAATTATCATTCATTAGAATCTCATTATTATCATCTGTTGGCGAGCTGTGAAGTCTTTTCAGAAAAATGAATTAATCACCACCAAGTTTTTTTTCATCTTGGCTCAGCCTATTAAAGTTTCCTCCTGTCTGTTGAGATTTTTTCGTTATGGTGTCTGGATATCAGATTTTATCCAGTCACAGTTCATATGCCTGGAGATCTGTGGTAACATAAACAGAACAGCAGCTCATTTGGTCTGCTGCTGTGGAGTGCTTCTCTCTCCCTGTGGTCCACCTGTTTCTTTAGTACAGATGTGGTTTTGAGCTGTCAGTGCACGTAGCTACAGAAAGAGTAACATCAACTGTGCTTGTAAGGGATGGATTTGTTGGTGCAGCCCCCTGCGGCAGCCAAACTGTCCCCGCACTTCTGCTGCCAGCTTGTGTTTGGCTCTGCAGCTAATACAATAAAACAGCTTCTTAAATGAGCCAATAGCTCTCCAAGGACTGGGGCATCACATTACCCTAATGCATTACCTGCTCCTAGGCTAATTTAGCTTCATCTGCCCTCAGTGCCTTATTGAAGGTGCCTGTGGTGAGTTTGCACTTCCTGTGCAAGGACATCACTTTCCATCATCAAGACTTCTGTAATTAATCCAGATTACCTAAAAATTATGGGTCCTTCCATGGAGAGCAAACTGGTCTTATTTGAATGGAACAGAGGTAACTTAATAGAGCCCACAGCACAGACTGTATATGAATGATGGATGTAACCAATGTATGCTTGGTTACATCCATGGTCCAAAAAACTATGTTTGAAAGAAGGATATAGGCTAACGTTTGCGAGATGCATGCACAGGCTGTGTGTATCGCAGACACACGACTAGAATTTCATTGAGCAGTTTGTTAGTTAGTTCAGTTTAGCACTCACAAAACCAAATTATTTTAGATATCTGTATTAAACTCCACCACTTGGTTTAGTCATTCGTCCCCAACCCAGAGCTGCTAGCCTCTTCACCTCAAAGGGAGCTGTGGCTCATCATCAGACTAGGATACCATTTGGATCCCTCTGAGGTGAGGTCTTTGAGCATGTCTGCTGGGTAGGAGATCCTGACACTTCTGAAGTGATTATGTCTCTCAGCTGGATTGGGAGCCTACCAGTGTCACACCAGAAGAGCAAAGGGAAGGTCTGAGCATTTCCTCTTAGACTGCTTCCTCTGCCGTAAGTGTCAGAAAATGGATGGTTTGATGGATTGATGTCCCATGGTGAAAACCAAAGTGTAGAGTACACAGTATTTTTAGTTATTGATCAGCTTGATGTGAACATTCTCTCTGCTGGTGCTTAAATACAATGTTAACCGCTTTATTGAATGGGGAGTGCTGCTGTGGTTGCTTTATTGACTGGAGGTGAAAGTTGGAGCTGCCTGGGATTAGCCCAGATTGAACCTGTCTCATTTTAGAAGATCTAAGATGAATCATGCAATTTATAGATTAAAAACAGATAAATACAGAGCTACATAATTATATGTAATTAAGTTATTTTAAGGTATTAGGGAATTTATTAATTAGTATGCAGTGAGAGATCCAAAATTTTGAATGATCAACATTAGCATGAGTATAGATTTTTCCAATTTTGAGATGAAGAGAAGCACATCATCGACATACAAATATTTCTTGTAGGGCACAGAATTGGTTTGAAGTCCTGTTGTACTATTATAGCTCCTTATGGCCAAAATTGACAAAATTTTATAAAGCCCTCTCCAAGTCCAAACTCTCCTAAGACTTCAAATAAATAAGGCCACTCTACCAGATCAAAAGCCTTCTCTGCATCCAAGGAAATAATAAGCCCCTGTATCTTATTAACTATAGAATACTGGATCATTTTAAGTAATTTTCTCATGTTTGTAAGAGGTGTGCTGTTTTTAACAATACCAGTCTGTACTGATTTAACTAAGAGAGGGAGATAGTTCTCAAATCTTTTAACCAGGATTTTGGGGAAAATTTTGCCATCAACATTGCTTAAGCTAGTTGAGTGATAAGAGCCACACTTGTCAGGGGGTTTATCTGTTTTGGATCTCAGGCTATAAAATTAACTTAAAATCAAGAGCAATGCCAGTTGGTTTTTTAGTAAAAGTTCACATCCATCTATTTCCTTTTTCTGCTGGTCTGACTCTGGATTTTGCCTAATGTTAGACACCTCTTGAGGCACAATTTGACCAGAGTGCAAAAAGGAAAAAAAACAAGGAAGGACCTTACAAGATGGATGAATCTAACAATTTCATGGATGGGCAGAATAACTTTTATAAAGATGAATATCCTGTCAAGATTACTTTTTCTGTTCAGTTGTTACCTCTATATATTTCTAAGACAGCAAAAGAGACTGAAAGAAAGTTTTCTAAATTTTTTTGGCAAGGGAAAAGACTCTGCAGCTCTCTGCAGAGGTTTGTCCTTACCTAACATTAGACTTATAATTGGGCATGTCATGGCAGGCTCATCCATGAGTGGCTTTACTGTTATCTTAAAGTCTTTTTGAGAAATGGGGATGTAATGCCTTTGATTTAGAAGGAGAGCTTACATGTAGAAATAAACCCAGCTTGAAAACGAAAGACAATCCAATTCTTCAAAATACAATGAAAAGCTGGCGAGATATAAACAGATATAAACAGGTAGGAAGGATTCAGTTACCCACATTACACCTCTTATCAACAAGAGAGATTTTCTCCCTGGCGTGAATTTGCTTGTATTCGGATCCTGGCACAGAAAAGGTATCAAAATAATAGCAGACCTGTTTGATGAAAATCACAAACTTATGACCTTTGCCCAGTTTCAAAATACCTTTGGCTTTCCTCAGAAAGATTTTTATGCATATCTTTAAATTCATCACTATGTGACTTCAGGTATCAGGCTGTCTCAGGGTTCGCTCGCTTCCAGGGTCCATAGAAAAATTCCTTGTCAAGTTTACCTTAAATAAAGGTTTTATTTTGGGATTTTGCAACATCCTGCAGAAATAATACAATCACAATGTTGGGAATGTTCTCAGGATGATTTGCAGAAAGCCTATGGTGAGGAGATTTGGGAGAACTGCTGTAAATTATCCCATTCCTTGTTTCTGAGTAATAAATAAATGAAAAGCAATTCAGTATAAGATAATACATGTAAAATATGGTGTCCTGTGCTGTCTAAATAAAATACATTCCAACAGGTCACCCTAGGAATGTATATTCACTGTTTTTGGGAATGCCCTTGTATTTCCAAGTTTTGGAAATAATTGCAGTTGCAAAAAGGAAAGTTTGTAAAGATCCTGGGCATTTTTTATTGGGGCTGCCCAGTGATCTATGTGCTAACATCCTTAAAGGAGAGCTAACATTCAACTGAATATATTAAAATGTCATAAACCCCCCCGCCCACTTTTTTTCCTTTTCGAGTGCAGGAAAGGCTTTTCTCTCTTTTTTTAAAATATATTGTTATTATCATTCTTTTTACGACCACCAATTATATCGTCACTATTTGCTGTAAATATTCTGTTGATTATTTTCTATTTTCATATTCTTTGAAAATAAAGTGTTAAAATAATAATAATGATTAATATGCAGTGTATGGGAAAAGAAAGCAGATTTTCACATCCTGTCCATTTATCCTTGCGATAAGGCGCACACACGCAGTTCAGTGGTTAATTAAGGCCGAGGCTCTGTTTCTGTGTGTGTCAGTCACATGTCTGCCAGGTCACAGGGCTCAATATGCTGTTTCAGTATCTCTGCTCACATTTCTTTTCATTGTTCATTTATATGCAGGAAGTCAGCAGCCTTTGGAGCAGAGCTGGACCACAGCAGCAACAACAGAAAGTGCTAATGACCAGGTTGGTACACACACACACACACACACACACACACACGAGGAACACGACAGGCCACGTTCTGCATCTCCAATTGGCTCAACCTCAACATCCAGGCTTTCATTGTCTCCTGAGATTTTGATTCTGCACAGTTACAGCATGTTTATACACACAGTGCTGCTTTGTGTGTGTAACTACAAAAAAAAAAATATCATACAATTATTTAAGCATGACATATCAGCTCAGAGGTTTTATTTATAAAACTGCAGGATTCATACTGATGTGCATGCACCAAAAGAATATTCTGATTTATTAAACTGGGATTGTTTCTGTTCCTCTGAAGCTCCACGTTAGGTTCAGATTTGTAAAATTTCATCAAAATACCTCTGTTATAAAATTTGAAGATGAGGACTCGGTGAAGAGCTGCAGCACACAAACAAACACCCACAGCTTTGAGACCATCCATGTCAGTTATGACTTCCTTGATTCCAGATAACACACGGCCTCCTCAGGCCACAGCTTTTGGCTGTCTGTGGTTAAATGTGAACCTGCAGCCAGTTTGGCATAGCGCTGTCATGGCCTGTGGTTTTTGTCATTGTGAGGTTTTAGGTTATTTCTTCTGGTTTAGCTTCTGTTTAAGGTTTTGTGTTTTGCTTGGATTTTGCATTCTTTGAGTTACGAATCCTCCCGTATCTTCTTTGTCATCATCATTAGTCTCTTGTGTTTTGTATTTAGTTTTACTTCTTTTGTGTGTGATTAGTTTTAGCCGTGCCCCATTTCCCACCTGTTTACTCTTCCATTGATTGCGTGTCTGTGTGTTTGTATATAGCCTCAGTTTCCTGTTGTTTTTTGTGTGTGTGTGTTTTGCTTCTGTTAGTGCCCTGTGTGTGCTTTTTCCAAGAGTTTGGAGTGTTATTTTTGTTGACTTAATTAAAGGTTAGTTTTCATTTACTTTGTTTTGTCTGTGAGTCCTGCATTTGGATTCTGCTTACTGCTAGAAACTGTGGCAAGAGCAAAGACTGGAAAAGGAGGGGAATCGTAGCCTGTAAAGGTAAAGTATACTAGCACAGAGGTGACAAACATGCAGCCCGGGGGTCAGAAGGTCACCTGGATGTCTTTGCGAGAATGGAAAATGCAGTTAATTCTCATTAGTTTTTTTTAATAAGCTGCACAGCTGTTCCTGGTGATGTCATGTCAGCAGTCTTTTGCATACATAGAAATATCTGGAAAGTCAATTCTAGATCTTGAAAATTGTTAGAACTCAAAATTCAAAGTCAGCATGTTTTTGCTTTTGTAGATTCGCTGTGATTTCCAAATGTAATAATAAATGCTGCTGAAATTGTACTTAAAAAAGAGAACTCGGGCTGTTTTTGTAAAATGATGATGAAATGATAAAAGCATTAAAAGAAAGGTAGGTTATTATGCAGCAGTTTTACAGGTGTGGCCCACTTGAGATGAGATTGGACTGAATGTGACCCGTAAATTAAAGTGATATCTGGCATCTAAAAGGGTTACCCAAGCTTGTTTGTACCGCACATATTGGTGTTTCATGCATGGAACAATAGAGATACACTAAGTGTTTATTGGTGAGCTTTCCAGGTGGATTTGGTTAGTCATACCCTCTGTTTGCAGAAATGTTCCTTTAATTTATTTTGATAGCTTTTGGGTTTGACGTTTGGCAGACTTTAAAAATAAACGCAAGAAATAATCCCAGTCGACAACAGGATAAAAGACATCTGGCTCTTTAAACTTTCCTTAATAGCATTTAATTTGAGGAATACAAAATAAACCCCGTAGTCGCAGCGAAGTAATTGTATGAGTGTGTCTTTGTGAGCTAGTATTCCCACACGTACAGCACAATGCATGTGCACGTTTGCGTGTATGTATTTGTCTGTGTGTGTAGTGCAGCGGATTAGCCGGGGGATTAGTGACAGTGATGATTGAACTGTTCTACCAGGAACAACCATGCGAGCACACAAACACAGCACGCGCACTATAGATGCACACTGTAATTGCTGTTTATAAATTCACGAAGAGAAAAAAGGGTAATTAGTCTTTTGTCACCAGCCTGAGTCAGTCCTTCAGCTAACCATGTTTTGCTCTGCCAGCGTGCCTTATCCTGTTATCTTGAGGTCATGCAGTAAAAAGAGCAGCTGACCTCATGTTTGGTGCTTTTAATTTGTCACTAACAGCTATTTTGAACCATGCAAGCCATTGTGTTTCAGCCCAAACTGCACATTTGATTTGTATATCTGGGTTAGGCCTCGGTTAGCCAGTCATAGACTGTTTTTGTGCGTACCGGTGTTGGTCAGTCTGCTGGATGGTCAGCCTGTGTGTGTGTGTGTGGGTCAGTCAGTGAAGGTAGGATTAGCTTGGTCCCATGACATAACCAGGCTAAGAGGATTGCTAGTGAGCCAAACAGCTCCTCCTCCCTCTTCTCTTCTTCCTTTCACCTCACACACTCCTTCACACTCTTAAGGTCTCCGTGTTTCTTCGTCCTCATCCTTGAACATTTGCTTTAAAGCAAAAAGATCTGAGGCACAGCGAGACAGAGGGGGTGAGTTTTGGTCCATTTCTTTTTATATGGGTGCGTGTGTGTGTTTGAAGCTACGTTGATACGATGTGTGTCTTTGCTTTCCACTTTTTTTGACCTTTTCACTTTAGGTGAAACAGTAGAATAACTGCACCAAACAGCAGCGGATCTAAGGGTGACTTTGAGTGAGTGAATAATTGTCTATACGCTTGTTTTCTCCTCCTTAAACTTCTGAGAGATATTCTCTGACTCTGGTTGCACTCACAGACATTGGCTGGGTGCTTTACGAGCACTTTGTCTATGTGTCAGGGTGGAGCGTTTGGCCGTGTGTCTCTGTGTGTGTCACTGAATCAGTGTGGTTTACATCTCGTGAAAACAGGGTGTGGCTTCTTCTTGCTTGACTGTGTTATTTTGTCTGTGTGTGAGTGAGTGTGTGTGTGTGTGTGTCAGCCTTACTTTGGGATTTGGAAGCGTGTCTCCGAGTCGGGGTGTAGCTGTTGGCGCTGTGTAATCATATCCAAAAGCGCTCACTCACTTACGCACACAAACACACACCAGATGCTGTTTCTTGCCACAGGATGATGTAAAGATGACAGCGATGTGTGAAAGAGATCAGCGTGTAGTAGTTTTTAGAATTGTTATTCAATAATTACAGTTATTCATCTCTTTACTTTTTGACTACAACAATCCAGGATAAGTGAGTATTCCCTGTTTACTTTAAAAAGTAGACCAGACTTAAAAAAAAGTACAAATACATGAGCTCCAAGAGCAGCCTAGTAAAGTCAGTTGACTCTATCATTTTATTTGACTAATTTATAGTTGATGGTTATATTTTATAGATTGTAGTGACATTTTTTTTACCCGTATTTGTGGTTCCTGGATGATGATTCCTCATGATTTTAGTTGTGATATTTTTCATCTACGCCACATGATTTTCAGTCTATCCATCATTACGTGTGCACAGCTACAGAGAAAATCATATAGGGTTTCATTTGTGACTCAAACTCCTCAGATTTTTTTTTAAGTAATTAAAAGGTACTTTCTGATGCTCCCTTATTTCTAAAGACGTTACCACAACAGATGGATCCACATGTTTTGATTTGGCACAGATTTAATGTTGGATGCCATTCTGATGCAGCCTCTTCATTTATCTGAATTTGGGACCAGCAGTAGAAGATGACTAGCTTGTTAGGCTGGGTTTGTGTCTCCTTCTGGTCTCAGACTGGTAATCTTTTGTGTGTAAGGTATATATATTAGGCCCCAATCACAGCAGTCTAGAGACCAGCCAGTGACGCCTTGACAATCACCAGTCATGAGGGATAAATATGTATTCCCCAACTGGATTTTGGCACTGGACATTGCTATCAGTCGCTAAGTGAAATTGGTTGCAATAAGGTTTGTAATACGGCAATGAAAACCTCTTTGCAGTTGTTTTGGCCACTAGCAGATTGACCTGGTTGCCCACAGTTTGAACACAAACACAAAAACACTACTCGCCAAGCAGTAGTGAAACTGTGAAAGGTGTGCTGTACCTTTTGAATTGTGTTGGTTGGAAGCCACACCTTTCTCTGGAGCTCAGAGAGTAAATGGCGAGTGTTTGCAGACAGGTCAACGTATGGCTCAATTTCACCTGGCCAGCAACCTCCTGTAACCGCTCACTGGTTAGCGAATTTCACAGTTTTCCCCAGTAATCTTTGGTGGCCGTGGTGACGGAAGCCTTAACCACTGCAAACATGGAGCCACAAGTCCAAAAAAATTGAAAGACATTTAATTGTAAAGTGAAAGTTTTTGAAGTATTAACTCTGTTTGCTGGTAGCATACCTATTAGCATATACTGACCTGGTCAGGACCCAGCTAGTTTTTAACAGTATTAGGGAGGGGAGGGCATGGCTGTCTAATGAACAGTCCAGATGGGCCTGGTTGGGAAATGTGTCATGTTTTCATGCTCGCATCTCAGGGAAAAAACAAATCAATAGGATTCCCTCTGACACATTTGGCATGGCTCTAAGTGGTGTATTTTGTTAGCATATACTGTCCTGCTGTTAGCCAATAGTGTTCATGCATAATAAATTACAGATGAAATTAAATTTTCATGCTGACATTAACTTCATTAGGGAGCCTTCTGTGTCCTCAAACTGTTCTGCTCTTTGAAGGACTGACACAAACTCTAAATTAGAGATGGTCACTATGTTGTTTCACTTCATTCTGTTTATGAAAAACATGTTAGCATGTAGTTTCTCATCTGACTGACACGGTGCTTGTTGCTCAATAAATGAGTAGCTGTTACTACTTAATGCTGGTGTCTTGCAGGCCTTTCCCTTTGCAGCACACCCTCTTACAAACCTCGCCCCTGACCTTAGAGTAACCACGAGGGCCGTCACACACTTTGAGTTAACGCACAGAATTCAGTTTGCTGATCCTGCTCTGTGTAACTCAACCCCATCCAGCTGCATGTGGGAGTGCTGCTGTGGGATATATTAAGCAGTCAGGTGCGTCTGAGCGTTCTTGACCAAACACACGTCAGGGGATGTGTTGATTTAAATTAATATGAAGGCTTTCAAAGTCCAGGGTCAGGGGCGTCTGCGGACTTGAATTGCCTCCTGTGACGCAAGTCCAGGTGCTGCTGTGCCGAAGCTTTCTATACTCTTAAATTAAATGCTTTTAACTGCTTTGCCCAAGGACACAGTCGGGTCACATGACGGACAAGTTCAAAGATGAGCTCTTTCAGTTATAGGATGTTTGCGGCCACCAGGCCACCTTGCTGTGAGAATGTTGGTTACTGAAGCTCTTCTGATAACAGAGCTTTCCCCTTTGGTCCGGCCTGGGGCTTCAGGAATGTCTGAAGGCTGTTATTGTAGATTTAGAGAAATATTTTTACTGGAGGTGCACAGCAGATGGTCAGGGGATGGGTTTTATTACTGGAGGGACCTATGATCAGAACAATGTGTGTGTTTGTATGCATAACTTTCAGCACTGTTGAGAAAGGCACACTTAGAAGGTCAAATATCTCCATGTGCTTCAGATTATAGGCAAGATCGCACCATGAGAAAGTAGTTTACGGCTGAAAACACACACTGCTAGGGTTGCCAGGTTTGTCTGACACCAAATATTACTATCCAAACCTCAAAGCCACCCCCTGCTGTCATCAAAGTAGCCCAATTTTGTGTGCCCTAAACTACGGCTACCCCACCAGTTAGTGTCAAACCATCAGGCTGAAGAACCCCAACAAAACTGACAACTGAGCAAAGCAGGTGAGCACCCACATGGTTGAGATCAAAACCCAGATCACACACTCTACTGCCATCCAGGCATGTAGACGTTTAATCGTTTTTTCAAGAAGGAAACATGGCACAGCATAAAGAGCACGTCAGAAACTTCAGTCACCTTCAGATCACTGTTTTCCACCTGGGCCATGAGTGAGAAAGCAGCTCCTCTGTCTATCAGGAGTCCAGAGCACAAATAGCTCTTTTCGAATCTAGAACCGGTTCCACATGTTCTCACCAAAAAAAAAAAAGTTGGGTAACTTCAGTGAAATGAAAATCAGGACAGATAAGTGGATCCAAACTTTGTTCTCGGTATTCTTCAGATGTTTTTGAAGAATACTGTTTTTGAAAAGGCACCAAGACAGAACTGGCTCTGCACTGGCACAAACCAAAGTGTTGGTGGAAAAGGGTTTCTACAGCCAAAATGTGGATCCTGGAGCCAAACAAAGTACCAGAACACCTCCATCTAAAAGCAAAGTCCGAATATGAATCTTTGAACATCCTCATGTTGCATCTATAACACTGTATCTACAAAATATTGAAGCTCTTTATTGAAATCTTTGTGTCATGGATTGTTAAATGAGTGATGCAAACCTGAAACGGAGACTATTCGCCTTTCAAAAGGGTCGTGTACATGCTATTAAAAACATTTAGAGCAACAATGCAGACTAAAACAAGAAAACACTTTAAATGTAATTGATGTTTAGTTTCATTAACAGAAGTAGTAAAACACTAAGTTCAAACCTCTGTTATCTCCCTTAAACTTACCCAACTTAAATCAATGCCCCGTGATCCTCTTCTTAAAGTTGCTGCAGACTGAACTCATTGATGGCACCGGTGTAACAGCTAATGTTCTTGGTGTTTCCATTGCAGCCTGCGGATACCAGCGTCCACATTTCCATTTCTTTGAAAACCCAAGTATTTTGCCAAGCTTCCCATAATACCAGGAGTCACTCATAGAAAAGAGGTCACATTTTAGTCAAGTTTGGAAAAACATTGTAAGAATTAGATTAGTTGGGAGATCTGAGCTTTAACTATTAAACTGTTAAAAGTAACATTTTTGCTATTTCTTCTTGGATATGTGCAAAATTGTCATATCTAAACAATTAAAATGATTTTAGTGTTGTTCTGGCAACATATGTATTGGCTATGATTTCCATTAAAAGCCAGAGGTTGTTGTGAGAGTTTTGATGTCTTTGATGTTGTTTCATGAGCCTGAAAAGAACAATAAAACTTAAATGTTCAATCATACTGCATCTGTGTAAAGCACTAAGCAACTGTTGCAGTGAAAATGATACAAAGTTTCCACCCATTATAAAGAAATAACATTCACATCCTAAAGTACAACATGTTAAAATCAGTGTTACTGGTTATAAATAGTTTACATAGCTCAACATACTATACACAGTCACGCCCATGGAGTCCTGCACCCAGAACAGGAGGAATAACAAATGTGTGTTTGTCTGTGTGAAGATAAAAATGTGTGATGCAGCATTTAAGTCACATGTCACTCTGTGTGTGTGTGTGTGTGTGTGTGTGTGTGTGTGTGTGTGTGTGTGTGTGTGTGTGTGTGTGTGTGTGTGTGTGTTGCAGACAGCAAGATTGAGAAAGAGAGAATGAAAATGTGACGCAGCAGCAGTCAGCTGTTAACTGTAGTGTGTGTGTGTGCGCCATGCATACTATTACAGCCATTGATCATCTTCACCTTTTTTACACCACACATCTGGAGCAGGAGGCAGAGGTTGATGAGAGCAGCTAGTGCCCCATCAGGCTGTGGTGCAGTGATTTTCCTTCTGAGAGAAAGTAGGAGAAAGAAAAAGGGAGGTGTGAGAGGAGAGAGAGCGAAAGAGAGTGAGAGAGGATGTCGCTGCAGCAAAAAGCCAGCTGCAGAGAAATGACAAGGACTGAGAGAAAGAGAGATGAAAGAATACAGATATGGAGAAAGATGGGGCTCAATAAGCAGAGAGAAAAGTGAAGGAGGAGTGGAGATGATTAGATGAAGAAAAAGGTTGAGGTTGAAGAGAGTGGAAACTGAGAGCAATAACAGAAAAAGAGGGTGATACTGAAAGAAAACAGTAGAGAAAACGAGGGAGGTGATGAGTTCCCTTCTCTCGTTTTGCACCTATTTGTGTTTTTTTCATGTTTACTGTGGCAGTTGAAAGCGGTGTCACATCGGTGGGATTTACTCTCTGTAAAAACGTCACATGAGAACGCACTAATAATCGAGAGAGTTTTTATGAGAGAGAGAGAGAGAGAGAAAGGAGGAGAAGGGAGGGTGTGTTGGCTGAGCGAGTGAGGGAGAGGGAGAGCGAGTGTCATAAATCTCAGCACATCACCAGGCGGACGAGAGGGAAAGTTGTGATAAGGATCGCTCTCATTTCCTCCTCTTTAAGCGGTTCTCGTGCGAGCCTCTGGCAACGCTTTTCCATCAGAAATCATTAAGGTCCGGCGTTTCTCTGAGACGCTTGTGAGGATGGAGTGGAATGAGGTAGATTTGGTGCAGGAATTTACTGTTGAAGGACAATGCAGCAAAATTAAAGTCCGCTCCTGCAGGATCACATGGGACAGCCTGCAGGTAAATACAGCACAGCGGGATGCTGGTAGGAACTGCATGTTAACGTCAGCGGGGGGCTCGCAGCAACACAGTCTGCAGGATGTGTTAGAGTGTCTTAACAGCATGAGCAGCATGACACTGTGGTTAAGTGTCAGGTGAATTGTCAACTTTCCTGTAGCTGGAGTGCATGTTCTTATTTGAATCAGTCGAAAGCTAGACGCTGAAGCATTTAGAGGACTTCAGTGGCAGGAAATCCCGGGAAAACTGTCTCACACACTGCTTTGACTGACAAGGGATCCTCAGCCTCAGTCCTGCAGACGGAGGTTTTTAAACTGAGGAAGTCAGCAAAACTGCTCAGGGTGTTTACAGAGCAATACATACCATGTTTGCATTTCTGAAACCAGCTATAGTCGAATCTTCAGAGCTTTTTCTAGATGCTTCCAAAATGTATTTGTGATGGCTCCAAAATGTGAAAAGTGCTGATGCATTGCAGGGTCCTAGTTTAGTACATCTTCAAGTAACACACACGTGTACTCCTGTGCAAACACTCATGATACAAAAGCAAGAGAAACAAAACAATTACAAATTACTTTTCTTGCTTAAAGGTAAAATAGGAGCAGGCTTCTGTGATGGAGAGCAGAGGCATAAAAAGATGACAATATAATTTAATGAATAACGTGAAAAATGGAACAAAAATCAGACACGGCAGGAAAATTTTTACTAAAACAGATATTCAAATTAACCATCCCCCCTTTACCAGCTCTAAAAGATCCCCAGTGCTGGCAGTAGTAGGACTGTTATGCATGGAGCATGAGGAAAAATGCTGGAAACTCATCCAGGTGACTGTACGGGCATCAAACTGCAACTGGAAACGAGTCCATCATCATGCATGACTTTGAAACTGACTGCTGGTCACTAGTGAGCATTTTAGGCTCTGGTTGCCTTGGTAACCCACTAATGTATTTACCATGAGGTCATATGTCAATCAGTGGTATCCTGCACATGGTGGAAGTTGAGAGAATTTATCTCAGGTCCTGCCCACATTATGTCACTAGGTGCTTGAAATCTATATATGGTCTCTGGACGGCTTTATAGCAGAGTAAAAATGAAGGGTATACTCGCTTTAGGTGATCAGTACTGTGCATGAGCATGTTTGACCCCCAAAGTCAGGCCATCCATCCGTTCTGCCCTGTCTGACTTAAACAGGTGGGTCCGGGAGGACATGTCGTAACTCTGTAGAACTCCAACATTTCGGCACCAAAAAAGCATTTTTGAAATTTAACTGAAAATCACCATGTTAACAAATTCATAAATCATTAAGGCAACGAGAAACAACAAGCCAACGACACCAATTAAAGCACAAATACATAAAATCATGACCCTCACGATGCTCCGCTAAAACACTTTTCTTCATGAGAAAAACGCAGAGCGTGCACTAAAAGAACGAGGAACTGAGAGGAAAGAGAGAAAGGAGCAGTGGTTTCAAATGTGGACAGAAAAGACTGAAGCGTGCTGTTGCGCAGTTTTAGTTTTGTCAGTGTGGAGGGGAGACTATCAGGCTCAGGCATGGCACAAGACAAGTGTGCCTAGTCTGACTGCATCCTTCATTAACCATGTGTGGTTACTGCATGTAAACATAACAACTCCTGTACTTTTTGCTGCTTGTCTGAAGCCCCACCCTGTAGTTCCATCTATGCATTATATACATTTTAAAGTGACATCAGACTAAAAGTGCTGAAAATATAAAAAATCTTAATAGTGTCTTATGCTGATTGGCTCTGATATTACTAATGTATCTGTGCTATTGAGATATGAGAAAACAATGCAATTATTGTTGCATTTTTTTCTCATATCCCAGTAATGCAAACTATGTAACATGGCACTAGCAGGAGATGTCTCCATAATGCACATCAAAGTGAGGAACCGCAGGATCCCAACAGTCAGCAATTAGCTAATGATATGTGGCGACACTCGCTGGAAAACCTTGTGTAATGTGCATAATGTCATTGTCTAACACATGATGTATTACAGTGGAATACCCTATGTGTGCATTATGTTTTACATAGATTTATGTAAGTCGGTCCGCCGTCTATAGCACAGTGTGGCTGTCAGGACTATTAATCACCAATACTGATACTTAGCATAGCGCTAGTGCTGCCAGAGTTAGAGCTTCCAATCTCTGAGTAGTTAAATTGATGATGATTTTAATTTGTTTTACTGATTTCATATCTTGTGTCATAAACCAAAGGGGCTGTTCAGGGTAATGGAGTTTTTCATCAGCGCCTCCCTTATTCATGGCACATCTAGTCTCCACTTAGATATGAATAGTTCTTCACACATTGAACAAAATTTGCAGTGGCCTCCGTCCTCTTTGACACTAATTTAAGGTTTGAAAACTATTTCTGTCTTATCACAGGGAAAAAATCATTTTTATTTAAACTACTCAACCCTTAATCCAAGTCCCATTAAATGCCAGTAACAACAGACTCTTCTGTCTTCAGTTTCTATGGAAAAAGGAGTCAGTTGCCCAGAATTTAATCCAGTCTGTCTTATTCTTGAGCATCTGCCCCCTGCTGGCCTTAAAGGGATTCCCGTTTAAGGAACTTCTGCACTGGTTTTACTGTTTAGACCTCTGTTACTGATACTCTGATACTCACTGTTTGTGAGTATATCATTGAACACCAATAACTATCTCAGATTTTGCCATACTCATTTCTGTTACTTATGATGTTGTACCGCCACAATCTGTTAACTCTGGCATTCCTCAGGGTTTCATCTCAGGCCTCGACTGATTCCTTTTAGATGATCTTTGCCATAATAGAAATGTGTAAATAATCTGCTATACTAATCATATAGTGTTTCTTCGGCTGACCAAGGAAATAAATACTTCTTGGTGATGTAATGCAATAAACTAAGCGTAACTTAAAAAACAAGAAGCAATATCATAAAAGCAGCTGCAGTTAAAACTAATTGTTTATAATATGTTTCACAGTTTCACAGTGACGTGGGCAGATGGCTCATCTGTTAGGGGTTCAAAATAGGAAATAACAGTCACACAATGAGTCTTAAAATGGAAGATGTTGATGGGAAGAAATTTAAAACAGATATCAGTGTGGATAAATAAAGGACTAATAAAAAATAATTAATAGTATGTTCGCATTTTTAATCCCAGGTTGAAACTCCATTTTTTTCTGTCCTAGGATGGCTTAAGTTGATGTAGTGTATTATGTCATAATCAGTCATTTACACACTGATAGTAAAATATCTTCCCCGTAAGGCCAGACCTTTCTGGTGTTGTAGGAGTACTGTCAAACAATAATTATTAAATATTATGATACTGTACTGCAGTCTGTTGAAAAGTATTGTAATTGTGGAGCCACGTTGTGATAAACTGGCTATTAAAGGACAGATGTAGTCATATCCAGCTTGTCTGACTTCACTGTGAACTGGAAATGAATATAACACACCAGGTGCAGTGTGTGTCTGTGTGTGTTCATAAGTGAATGTGCACAATAGTAGGATGTAGCTGGGCTGAAACCTTCCGCTGTTGTCTGCTAAAGGCATTCCTCCCCGTTCCCCACCCTCACACGCACACGCAAACACACACACAGGAATATCTAGAAAGATATTCCTGAACAAAGCACCTTCCCAGAGATGTTGATATCTGTAAGGAAATGCTGTGAGGAAAAGGGGGAGATTCTGGTGATTTTTTTTTCTTAACCCTAAACTATAATTCTGTCGCTCTTCCAAAGCCACCGGCTGCCTGCCTAATAACATTCCCGAGCCTCAGTGAAGCTGCTCAGTGACCTAAAATGTGAGGTGATATATGTGTGCAGCTGTGCTTTATCTCCTGTCACTGTTTGGGTTTTCATCTCGACAGCAACAGTGAGACGTGTAATGGATGGAAACTGTGGGAAAACACTGCCTGTTTCTATGTACATAATATATTAATGTATAACCCTCGTGTGTCGGTGTAGGTTCCGCGTGTGGAACTGACCCTCTCTGAGCTCCAAGAAATGGCCACAAGACAACAACAACAAATAGAGGCTCAGCAACAGATGTTGCTCGCCAAGGTAAAACACACACTCATACTGTACACGCATACACAGCTGCTGGATGGATTGCTTGTCAGTTAATGTAAGGTTAGCTACATTAGAGTCTGTCTGAAAAGGTCGGCTTTGAGGCCCCTGGAGCCTCAGATGAATGTGTGTGTGCATCACAGCACATGCATCTTTTTTTCTTTTTCTTTTTTGTGATTGAGGTCAGGGTTTGAGGAATGAGGTGAAAGATTGGCTCTGGAGTACAGTTGTCGTTTTATAACATAGGCTGGGGAGAATCAAGTTGAGACTTTTTCCGAGGCTGCAGTTTCTTACATGCACCACACAGAGGATAGTCTGGTTCAGAAATACTCAGTGAGGTTTACCTGAGGGAGCTGCCTGGGTGGAGCGTGCAGGAGGAAGGGCACATGACAGCTGCTCTCCAGACTATTACGAGCGCTCTTCTCACATCAGCACAAATCGATGAAAACTCGCACAGTTGGAGGTCACAGTAAGTTTGTGCTAGGGAGTTTGCACGTTAACCCCTTAAGCCCAAGGTGATGTGTCAAAATATTGCTACGCCCAGATAAAGTTGTTTAAAAAAAAAAAAAAAAAAAAAAAAAAAAAAAAAAATATATATATATTTTTATATATATATATTT
>VUQG01022812.1:0-20037 GCA_015106755.1 Etia nguti | reverse complement strand
TTTGTGAGTGTACACTTTATCCAAAACCCAGTGAGGGTTTACTCATGTTTACCACTGGGTGGCTGTAGCTCAGGAGGTAGAGCAGGTCACCTACTGATTGGAAGGTTAGTGGTTTGATCCCTGGCTCCTCCGGTCTACATGTCAAGAGTATGAATGTGTATGAATGTAGTTAGGAAGCACTCAGTTAAGAGAAAGTGTGTGAATGTGGAATGTTGTATAGAGCACTTTGAGTAATCCGGGAGAGTAGAA
Source organism: Etia nguti (assembly GCA_015106755.1). NCBI lineage: Eukaryota > Metazoa > Chordata > Actinopteri > Cichliformes > Cichlidae > Etia > Etia nguti. The sequence goes on along the minus strand of VUQG01022812.1, from coordinate 19,788 downwards.
AAGTGCTATATAACAATCAGTCCATTCACTGTCTGAACAGTTTCGTCATGTTACTTTTGCAGTTTATGTTCCGGCACATGTTGTTATTACATGGCTTGATTAAGGTACACATTAGGCTGACATCTGGGGCCAGAGCTGAAACTGTTCCGGGCCAGCACAAGGTCAGCAGTGTGTCTGCAACTGGCCTGTGGTTGCACACAACTTACACATGGCCCACATACCGCAAAGAATGATGGCCCTTTGGTGGCCCAGATCAGGTTTGCCAGAGGTAATCCACACATGGGCCAGCACAGGACCACCAGTGTGTCTGCAACTGGTCTTGTGCTGGCCCATGTGTGGGCCACCTCTGGCAAACCAGATCTGGGCCACCAAAGGGCCATTATTCTTTGCGGTATGTGGGCCATGTGTAAGCATATTGTGTGGGCCAGATCCGGGCCATACCAATTTTGCTATGTGGGTATATGGCTAAAAATCACATGCTCCTGTGGCGGATTCGTGAGTGGTGTCTCATGATACCATCCACCTTCAACCACAGTGTGTTTGAGGTCATGGTTTCATATGAAGCCACTGAAGATCTTCACAAGTTTCAGCCTGGTCCAGAACTTGCACACCTTCTTGGGTGTCAGGTGCATTGGTACTGTATGACCAAAATGCACTGGTGGAGCTCCCCTGATGGCAGACAAAGACCTGATGAAGAAGGGCCATGGAGCCTGTTATTACAGATCTGATGAAGGTCTTATTGCAGTAAAATCGTTCGACAACAAATGTGTCAACCTTCTAAACAATGCCTGTGGGTTCATGCCTCTTTCATCGGTCAAACAGTGGAGCAAAGCGTCCAATACACATATCACCATTCCATGTCCATCACTCATCCCTGTACATAATTAGCATATGGGAGGAATTGAGCTTTCTGATATGCTATTACACCTGTACAAGACAAGTTATAAGTAACAAGTTAAGGAGAAGGCATATTCCACTGATCGGATACATCCTTGACTTGAATTCCTGGTCTACAAGAGGGACTGTGCCCTACTGGCCCAGAAACCGATGGCTCTCAAAAGGTTTCCGCCTGGCTGTGTCTGAACCAAGTTAACAAGCCAGCATCTAGAGTTGGACGACCATGATTCAGCTCTCCACCACAGAATAAATACTACACCCTAAGACCCCAACGACCAAAACCACAAGTAGATGTGCTTGATTTGCACTGTTTTTGTTTTATTTTTTAAAAAAACAAAAATGATTTTGCTGCTGCACATTTTTCACAGTTGCAGATTTTAAAAAAAACATGTATTTTGTTGTTTGATATAATACTTTCCTTGGTTGGAATGAAAACCAGCCAAGGTCACTGGCATGCTACTAGAAATAAACTGTATCCAATGCCCTAGATAGTTTTTGTTATTCATTTAATTATAATTTTGCACTTTATTTGATTTTTTTCAACTGTATTATTTACCGTACTTGTATTTTCGTGACATCTCATACATAAACCATTAAGTGACATCTCAACCATTTGGTAGAGATCAATATTTTAAAAACTATAGGGTCTATTCAAAAAAATAAATAAATATTGATTGTGGTTATTACTCACCCGAGTCAATAACAAATCAAAAAAAAAAATTCCATTGCTTTTTTCTTGGTGTGGACCTTAAAGGGTTAAAAATATTTGTATATTGACTGATTAAATTCTTTAATCGAAGAATTTTTAATATATTTTTATGTAAAGCAACATGTCTGGAGTGGATCTTTACAGAAAGCACGATTAAATCAGACAAACAGGAGGGCGGGCTGTGGACGTTAACTGCGCATGTAACCGGGCCACGCTGTGCTCCGCGGTGACGTCACATTCCGGTATGTGCAGCTGAGTCGCAGTTTGGTCAGAAGAGGTCAAATATCCCCCAAACCCACCCAAAGGCTTACAGTTCACCAAGAGATCAGGCGCTGCTGACGGATCAACTCCACGAAAATGGGCAACTGTCAAGTAGGCGTCATTCTCCTCCTAATCTCTCTGAGAAAAAAATGATTAAAGGCTAGAATTTATTTTTTTATTTATTTATTTAATAAATCTCCTGGCTTCGCTGGTTTAAGTCTGTATGAGCCATACTTTCGGTTCGACCACCGCCAGGAATGACGGCTGGATTATATCTATGTAGGAGTTTAAAACATGTTTTATTTGCACCATCTTATAATGCTCCACTTTTAAGGCTTTACGCACAACCCATTTCATCATTCTGAACCTCCGATTTTGCGACTACACTGACGAGATAAAGAGCTGTGAATTCAGATTCTCAGTAAGCGCTGTTTCTTTAAGTCTCGAGCGGTGTAAACGTTGCAAATGACACCGTCTGGGAGACGCCATATCGGGGTTTACGCAGAGGAAAGGGCCACTCCTCTGCGGAATTCATCATAGCTCCGTTACACTAGTGTCTTTCTCTTTTTTTCTTTAATGGGTTCCACTGTGTGCATTGAAAGGATTTCACGGGAGGCTGTGCATTTTGTATCCTGTCCTATCACCATGTTATTCATCAGTACAACTGGTGGACACTACTCTTTTTATTTGAGTGAGCTAATACTACAGCTATACTTGTAATGATTCAGTACCTGTAGAGAGAATAGAGCGTGAGATGAATTGTTTTTGTCAACACTAGACCACTAAAAACGTTTCTCAAACATACTAACCACTTCCTGGCTGCATTTTCCAGCCCACAATGCAAAAAGGAAAGAAAAAAGGGTAGAATATATTTTCTGAATCCACAAAGGCTTATCTCAGTGACAACATATTCTATCCACTGCAAAAGAGCTCGACTTTAAAACCACAGGATCATCTCCAGCTTATCTGTAAATCAAGAACTTTTCAATATTAGTCATATTTACTAATTATAGAAGGGCAGAGCAGAATAGTCCGGGAGATATAAGTACTTTCAGATGCTTCCTTATATACTGCTATAGGTAATATGGGTTGGGACTGTGACTGGTGCCATGGCAAAAAGTGATGTCTTGTTTTGTTTGTTTGTTTGTTTTTAAAAAATATTAAATTGTTGTAAATAACTTGTGAACCTATAATATGTCAAACATTTTGAGGCAGAAAGAACATTTCTGCGAGAAGTTTTTGGCAAAGTTCCTTTTAAAAAATGCTATCGATATATTTTAACTGGGAAAAGGACTGGACTGATTAAAATGCAGAAAGAAGAATAGATAGAATAATGTCCAGTTATAAGGATACTTGCAAAGGAGATCATATCTTTAGTTTATATGTAAGTATACAGGCTCAAATATATCCATAGATTCCGCCGGATCTTTTGTTAAAAGTTGATTTGAGGTGAAGTTGAAGAATTCAAAATTGTCCTCCTTCATTATTCCATCCACTTTGTGCAATGTAGCAGTACCAGTGGTCGCAAAACAGCCCCAGAGCATGATGCTACCACCACCATGCTTGACAGCTAGTACAGTGGTCTAAGGCAGTGGTCCCCAACCAGTCGTTTGGTACCGGGCCGCGAGAGTTGAGGCTCGGGTGTGAAATTTATGGTTTTCTGGGTTTTTATCGTTAACTGGGTTTCCCTGGGTCTTTCCCCGTGTTGTAGTTGTGTGTCTTCTTTTGAAAGAAATATTTCCGCGTTACCATAGCGACCAGAGAGCATTAAGGGGCAGAGAGGAGGATGTTACTCTCAATATTGTTGCCGCATTTCAGGAGGACGCTGCTAATAAAGTTACACAATTACACAGTGAATTTGCGTTTACTATTATATTTACAAAATACCACAGTTTTTGTCTTGGTCGTATCATTTTATTTTGTTGTATTTATCCGCGACACCTTAAAGACCGGTCCGTGGCGCAAAAAAGGTTGGAGACCACTGGTCTAAGGTTTGAAAGTCTCATCTTTACTCCTCTTGTCATTGTAACCAAAATAGCTCAGTCTTTGTTTTGTCTGACCATGAAAAATTTCTCCAGAAGCTATTTGGCTCGTCCATGTATGGGGCTGGAAATTTCAGTCGATTTTGAAGGTCTTGATTTCACATTTGCTGAGTATTGTAAAGTCTTTGCAATTATATTGTGATTTATCACGTTTTTTAAACTGCAAATGATAATAAATTAATAATAATTACACTACACAGTAGAAATTCACATTTAACATGAATTCACATTTAACTGTTACCTTTGTGCTCAGAAACCTTTGTGTTCTATAGGAATATAACCAGAATGCAACCAGCTTGGAGCCAGTTGAGATCAGATCCTTGAGTTGGGCTTATTGACAAAGACTCATTCAGACTGATGGCAACATGTTGGCAGTGTCTGCAATCTTAGATTAGAGAGTAATTATTTACAGGCCTACAACAATCTTTCTGAGAGCGATTGCAGTCTGTCCCAGGCAGATTGTGACTGTTTGCAGAAAGGTTGCCTCCCATCAGGCAGAGGTTTTTTGTAGGTGCAAGGAGGTTGCTGTGCTGTCAAGCGAAGTGTGTCCAGTATTTTAATTTGTTAAATAACATATATTTGATATTTGATGTTCCTATCGCCATACAAAATATTAAGATACTCGGCCGTATCAATGTTTCCCTCCACCCCTAAAATATTGTATATTTTATTTTAGGGGTGTTATATGAGCCTGTATATATGAAAATACAGTGAAATTCATGCCCATGTATGTGGTCTTTTGTGTCTATGGGAGACTGTTCTCTCTCTCTCTCTATGAAACCCCTCTCAGCTTGCTTTTGGTCCCTCGATTGCACTTCACTGACTGCTTTCATTCATGTGGCCTCCACCAAGTTTGTTTAAGGAGTTCAGTCGCTGAATTCCTCAACCAGGAGCACCATCCCTTCCCCCAGCTGCCAGCTGCTCTTGCATGCTATCAGAAATCCTTGCATAAACAATGATTAGCTGTAATCAGTGTGTGTCCATAACAGTTACTGCATGTAATATTATTATTTTTGTTTTCTCAGCCCACGGTTTTTCCCTATGACGATTTTGATGTTGTTGCTGACATCAAGGCCATTCGCAAAGCCTGCAAGGGGTTAGGTAGGTTGTGAATACGATGAAAACAGTACATTTTTTGATTAAACTAGTCTCCTTAAACTTCAAAAGGATGTCTCTGATTTCTCTGCATCTGTTCTGGTGTGACATCTTTTCAGGAACTGATGAGCAGGCTATTATTGACATCCTGGCAAATCGGAGTTCAGCTCAGCGTCAGGAAATTAAACAGGCCTATTTTGAAAAATACGATGATGTGAGTGCCATTCGCCATGTTTCTCATTTCAAATGTATAAGGAACATTTTTTTTTTCTATGTTTCTGCTAAAATCAGAATGTCTGTCTGGGATAGGAGCTGGTGGATGTGTTGAAGAAAGAGCTGTCAGGAAACTTTGAGAAGGCTATCCTTGCCATGCTGGATCCGCCGGTCATCTATGCTGTGAAGGAGCTCAGGATGGCGATGAAGGGTCCGGGCACTGATGAGGACATCTTGGTGGAGCTCCTCTGCACCGCCACAAACGCTGTAACTAGCAAAATATATATTTATATTGACAATCATGTTGCAATTCAATTTCAGAGGAAATGTCTAACTTCCTACTTGTTTTTTAACAGGACATTGCCATGTTCAAGGAATGCTACTTTCAGGGTAAGTATAATAAGCAACTTAGCAGTTTTTAAATCTCTTCTCCGTTTGATGAAAATACTAAGTGTGAGTCATTTGGGTCAACCTACACCTCATACACTAGCTTACTATTTTCGTCTCTAGTGCCGTGTCACATTTTGTTTAGTCAAGGGCCATCCTGTTTCAACTTCCCTTTCATTATTGTTCCAGTGCTGGGAGCTGATTATATTTACCACTATAGCTGGCTATATCCTCTGTGGTGGTCTATATCCTCTGAAATCATATGAGTTTTGAACAGAGTAACCTCTGTTTACTTTTCTTTTTATAATTATTCATAGAAGGAATTACATCATTCTTCAAAAATATATACTAAATATAGGTTTGTAGTTGTAATTTTCTAGAGTGAGTATGTTTATTTAAGATTTTGTTTTATTAGGATTTAGAATGACTAGGCCATTTTTTGGTTGATGTGTTTGGTGGCTTTTTGTGGATATGCTAGTTAGCTATGCTAATGCTATGCTGTCAGCATAGCAGATGCTTTGTTCTTGTTCTTTGAGTGAACTAGCTAATATGCTATGTTAGCACACTGACAGCTAAAGCTTGCCTGTTATAGACATGAGTGCTGACTTTGCTGGGTATTGTTTTTTTTTACTTGGGACCGTATAAAGCTAGCATAATAGCATATGCAGATATATAAAGTATAAATAATAGCTTGTTAGAAATATGCCCTCGTTCCAGTGCCCAATCCTAATGGTTTAGAGTGCTGCCCAGCATCACTGTAAAGTTTGAAAACTTTACTAAGGTACAGGTTCAATGTACTTTGGTATTTTAAGTATTTTTATGTTATGTCAGTTACTGAAACTATAGCCATACTAACCAGTGCTCACAGTCGGGCCTAATCTAGCCTGTAGTTGTCCCGTATGGTCAAGCTGTGGGTAGCTGTTGAACAGATATGAATAAAGGTGCGCCTTGAAATTTTGGCTTGCCGTTTGTTTTACTGGTGCACAAAATGACTGAAAATTGCAAATCTAAAATGTTACAGCTGCAAGAATCGAAAGACTGCCAATCCATAGTCATGCAAAGAGAAATCCATTACTGAAGACACATTTGGGGTCTCATAAAACTAAAATACTCTGCCATCATAGCACTATGAAAGCAAGATGATGAAATCTAGGAATATACTAACTTAAAATACTCTCTAAAAAACACCAACACAACACACCTGTATCAGTCCTCATGCTTTGTGACTTTTCTCTGTCTCGCCTTTGCAGTGCATGAGCGTGATCTTGAAGCCGATATCGAGGGAGATACGAGCGGGGATGTTAGAAACCTTCTCACAGCTCTTTTACAGGTAAGTGGCCCCGAGTTTCTACTCCACTCGTGTAACTAAATTCCTCCCATCTGTCCCTGGACTGAAATCGAGCTCACTCTCCCTTCGCCAAACCGTGCCCTGTGAACACATACACACTGGCCGAAATCCAGACAGCCTCTCACGAGTAAAACGTAGACCAGATAAAGTTGCTTGAGTCAGAGAAATAGACCTCAGTAAGGACCAAAGTCCTCTTTATTGTCTTCTTCCAGGGCAACAGAGATGAGAGTTATGAGGTGGATGAGGAGCTGGCTGAACAAGATGCTATTGCCCTGTTTGAGGTACAGTTTCATTTTTTAATTCTTCATAATGGCATCGTGGCAGATTTATTGACCCTGAACAACATTAATATTCGCTGAACTGATGCAGGCTGGTGAAGGCTGTTTTGGGACAGACGAATCCACTTTCACCCACATCTTGGCCACCAGAAATTACCTGCAGCTCCAGGCCACCTTCAAGATATATGAGCAGGTTGGTATTTGTTCCGACTGCTGCAGTGATATTGCATATCGGGTTGCATATATCACATCACTGTTTCCTGACACCTCCTAACAAATCACTACACACTCTCAAGAAAGCTTTGTATGTGGAAAGTGAAACGTTACCCTGTTAAACATTTACCGTACTTAACTCAGCTAGTTATACTCTCTCTACAGCTCTCTGGAACTGAAATCCTTGACGCCATTCAGAGTGAGACTGGAGGGACACTGAAAAAATGCTACACTGCTCTCGGTTAGTATGAATTAGAAAGCTGTCAATATTAAAATCTATGATTCTTGATTTGAATTGATTTGATTTGATTTGATTTAGAACATGTACAAACTGGTAGTTTTTTGTATACTAGATGACAGCGCTTGGGTAAACCCCTATTGTGCTATGCAAATAAAAGTTTGAGGAAGGTGTTTAATAAGCATATTGAAGAAAAAGAAATTGTTGCTGCAGGAACATATGGTTGATAATCTGCTGCGGAATTTAATGAAACCCTTTCCTCCTCCTCACAGTAAGAGTTGCCAAGAATCCCCAGCTTTACTTCGCGAGACGTCTGAACAAAGCAATGAAAGGAGCAGGCACTGATGACAACACCCTGATTCGCATCATTGTGTGTCGCTCTGAGGTAACTCCACTAAAGCTGCCTGACCTGAAGGTTAAAGTTATGTTCTACTGCGGCAACCAAAGAAGTCACAATAAAATACAAGATAAAAGATTATTAAAAACATTCACAACATAGCTAAGATTGCTAAACAGCTCACCGATTATGACCTGTGTTTTTACAGTATGCATGTTCTTACACTTTAAAGTCACATATAAGACTGTTCACTGCCATCTTCAGGCAAACTCTAGTAAATCCTGTCCCCTTTTATATTTTAAAATACAAATGTACAATATATAAGATATTTTTTAAATGCAAATCAAAAAGAATTCAGACAAGTGCCGAATGTGGATCAGGGATCTACTCCAGAGAATGTAAATGATTTAGGCCCCAGTCACATAGGCTTAGAGACCGGTCGGCAACTGCCTGGCAACCTCTTGTCACTACAAAAAAATTTGTATTCTCTGATAAATTGTGAGTAGTTTCTTTAGCTTTCTGACAGTCACTGTAAAACTGATGTCTAGGCCCTACTCACGGAGACTTAAAGTCAGTAACCTAATGGTAACCACTGATTGCTAGAGAAAAATGTGTATTCCCAAAGTGGTTGGCGAGTGGTTGCAGAAGACTGGTGGCTTTAGCTTTGTAAAATTGGTCACAAAAACAGGTATATGTTGTTGCAACTAAAACGTCTATGTGATTGCTTTGGTCGCCGCAGTTACCAGCAATCATCCATAGAAGCACCATTTCAGAATTAACTCCCAGTAGTTATCCAGTGATACTGGGCAGTACTCCCAGTAACTCCAGGTTGTTGATGCCGCACCGTCTTTGTGACCACTTTCACCCAGTAACTTCTAGTGACAGCTAATCCCCAGTTGGGGGATACACATTTTTCCCTAGTGACCAGAGGTTTCTAGAGGATCGCTGACCGGTCTCTAGGCCTGTGTGAGTGAAACTTTAAACTCGAGTTTATCTTCTCCACATTTGCTAGAGGGTCAAGTTGAAACAGATTTTTTCCGTCATATTAAATTTGGTAAATTCCCATGGGTTGACTTTTGGCAGGCTTGACATGAAGGCTAATTTAATTTTGTGGTTCTCTTTTTTTTCAACAGTATGATTTGGAGACCATCAAAGACATGTACCTGGAGAAGTATGATGTGTCCCTGAAGGACGCCCTGAAGGACGAGTGCAGCGGTGACTTTAAGCGCCTCCTTCTCGCTATCTGCCACTGAAAGGCAGAGAGGCAGGCAGGAAGGACGATGGTTGTCTGGTTAACAAACTAACTTCACTCGGTCTCTCTGTATGATATTGTGACCGGAGCAGGAGGGTGGTGGGGCGATTAAATAATTAACTTGGCTCGTGTCTTGTCCAAACTGACTTACTGTTAATGTGGTTGGCTCCCTATTTTACCTCCTTCACAGACACTGACTTTGATTCTCTTACTTAGAACTTATCAGTGAGTGAAGCTGTGTCTCACAATTACTGCCCATTTCTTAGTCAATTTTTAATCTTTAATTAACCAGCATTTATATAGTGGCGAGTATAAAGCACCAAGATTTGTACAACACAAACAGGAGCCAGCTGTAGTCACACTGAATCAATTACATCGAGCATGGTGAGATCAGGTGGCTTAAAACTTGATAAGATAATGACATTAAAAACATAAGACCCGTATTTGCTTCGCTACCTGATTCTCTTGCATTCACTAATCTATTGAGACCTTTATGTAAGTATTATGCTGCTTTAGATCAAATACTTCTTTGACCTTTTTCACCCTCCGTGCCCCAAACTGTGACTGTTATAACTAATGCAATCAGTCAGCATGGCTTTGTGCTTTTAAATGAAGAAATGTGAAAGTTCGAGTTGAAGGGGTATTAGCTGGTATCATGAAGGCTATGCAATGTCATATGAATGGATTTTCTGAACTGTTCTCACAGCAGCGGTTATATATTTTAGCAGTTGCTCATTGAAAGAAATGATATATTGATATATATTTAGTTGCAAAAAAAGACTTGACAAATCCAAATACACCTCTCCTTGTTATACATGTATTTTTTATATTTTATGACTAACAAAGAAGAGTGTTTAATACAGAGCACTATTTAGCATACTGCTTAGGATAGGCCAGAGGTTATGTGAAAAGAAATCTGATCGTGATGTTCAGGTTGATGTTTAACGTCTGCATCATTTATGTGTCTGTTAATGGCAGCTGGGATTTATTCTTATGAGTGACCACTATTATAAACATTTTGCAGCAAGATATTCAAATGACTTACAGCACATGAGATAGTCACAGCATCAGCCTGCTTATTAGCTTCTATTTAGCCAAAGAATTTTAGTCTTACTGCTAATAAAGTTTCATTTAATATCATCGTGTCTGAGTTTATTCAGTAATCCAGAAAGCCTGGAACATGAACACTGAACATGTTAGAAGTGAATGGGAAAAATCTTACTATCATTTTATGTTCCGTGAAAGGACACCCCGCCTTCAAATTTGTCATCACCCCTTTGCTGCCTTCAAGGACAGTGGGAAATACGGAAACAGCATGCAAATGTAATTTAATTTAACTTAGGAAATCAAAATGGGAAATGTTCACATGTAAAGGACACAGTTAACCAAGTTGGGAGGTAACTGTTTAGCTTTTGTTTATTAACCTTAAAATTGCTTTGAGATTGTAAGAATATTCGTATACCTTCAACAAACACAATAACTCAGTGGATAAAAAAAATAAAAACCAAAGAAAATAGGTTACTATTGTTGTGTGCACTGAGGAAGATGGAAGCCTCAGTAATGAAATTTACAGAAACCCCAGACACAGACAAGTACCTACTCTTTGACTCACACTGGAACATAAGTTTGGGGTGATCAGAACCATACCACACCAGCCAGAGAACATTCTCTCTGTGGAAGATGGAAAAGAAAAGAAATACACACATGAAAAAAAAAACAACTCTTAAAACGTGTGGTTATTCTAACTGGGGCTTCATAAAATCAGCAAGGATGCACAAGAAATAATGTCAGACATCAATAAATATAATTTCCTATTCTAGTTCTGCACTTAAAGTACCTACTCTAGTGATGGTGTGAATGAGGTTTAAAACAAATTCTCCATAGTATTATTAGAAAGTTTAAAGATTTAGAAGCACATTTGCAGTCATTTCTGGGGGAAAGAAAACCATGGGTGATTGGCATTTGCAACTCATCAGTGAATGCAGCCATGATTGTTGTGTCTGGTTTGCATCTTCATCGAGATGAATAATGAGCCCAGACACACATCAAAGTTTTGCAAGAACTATGTGAAGACCAAAGATGACCAAGAAGTGGTGACTGTCAGAGTTTTCTCTAAAGGTTATTTGGCCCAAAAGAAGAAACAGACCTATTTCTGAAATCATAAAAGACACAGCTCCTCCAACTCAAGTGTTTTATACATATATATAGATTTTAACTGTCTAATGTCATGGTGGGTTGTAAAGCTTTCTCTTGACGGTTCTGTAGATTTACTTCATAATTGGAAACAGACATTTTTTAAAGTGGTCTGAACAAAAGCTGATTCTAAAATGCGTTTTTTCTCCTATGTTCGGCAGAGCTGCCTCTTATAGGAAAATAACTTCTGTAAATTAGCAGGCAACTTTTTGCATATTGCTTTGAACGTGATTAATCAAATTTTCAAGTCAATCACATCTTAAAGTTTTACAAACTCAGAAACAATTTGTTGGTGTTATCTCCTGAACCCATCTTGGGTATTATCCTAGTTGCTCTTTCTATAATGTTTTTATGGTTTTCAAATTGAAATCATATGCTTTATCCCATAGCTCAGAACAATAACTGAGATACAGCAAGATTCAAGAAAGAAAATGCTTTTTGAGATTTGATTTAACATATCATTTACTTCCAAGAGAGCTTTTGATCTGCTATTAAGAAATTTGATTCAGCCACCATTTCAATCTTTGTTCCACTAATTATAACACCATTATTTTTTGATTATTAACAATGTCCAACAATGTATTTAATTCATTACCAGATGACTAGAAAACAATGCTTGGCATACATTTGCTTGGGAAGTAAAAGGTCTGGTTTGTTTCCAGCTGGAGACACAAATATGCTTCGTGGTTGCGTCAGGAAAGGCATCTGGTGTGAAACTCATCAGCAAAAGGTACATATTGCATATATAGAACATATGGAACTCCATCTGTTACATCCAGAAGTTGCTTTTTCTAATCATGGAGCTCTACTAATGATTTCCTGTTACTTCAAGAACTTTGCGGCCAGTTATATTGGCGATACCTTTGAAACGAAAGCACCAGTTTGGAAATCAAAGTTAGAGTTACGAGAAGCTCGACTTTCTGTGGACCATCTGAAGGCAGCTCCATGGCTCCGCCCCTCTGCCAGACATGCACGTTACTGTAGTCTCTCATTTTCTCACCCGTCTCTGTTTATATTTCCCTCCAAACCAAGTGATTTACCTCAGGTGAATTTTCAGCTTACAGCAGGACAGACAGGACGACACTATCACCTCCACTTTTAGCCGCTGGAATCTCTTAAAGGTACGTTGTCCCGCGTGTTTCACCGGCTTTGTTGCTTGCTCCCCTTTCCCCCTTTTTTGCTGGTAATTACAGTCATTAGCATCCATCTTGGTAGGAGCTAATTAAACCCACTGCAAGAAGACATGGTTAGCCCTGTGTAGTCTTCTAAACGTTGCACCTTTGTATGTTTTATAAGGTTTGTAACTTCTGTCATGCTAAATATGCTTATTTGAAACAGTTGCCAAACACATTTATGCTTGTGTAATTAAACATGGAGGTAAAAAAACAAACAAAAAAACATTAGTCTTGCTTCTGTGTTGAGCCCCATGTTTTTCTCTTAATAGCTTCGGATCAACTCACGGATATTAATGTGTTTTTTGGACTCAGATTAATCACTGCAGCCCTCACTCGCTTACTTGTGTTTTGGTGCTTCAGCTTGTTAAAGAGTTAGTCAACATCTCCATGGAAACACGAATTAAAGCAGTGATGTCCACTTCCTCCAGTTTACACGAGCAGATAAACTACTGTCATTTTGATGTACTGCGTTAAGGAATGGAGCACCTTAATGCACCACTTGTATTGTGGCTGCAGCCATTACATCTTACACTAATGCTGTGCAAATTATTGATCGATAACTAGTATAGATCAGATACCTAGTAAATACAGGGCCAGTATTCCGAATCATTATGAGTTCATACAGGATTTAATGCAGAAGTTTCGTTAGCATTTTATCACAATGTTGTGATTCCATGGGTTAATTCTGTGCTGATTTTATACATACATTCTTTATTTATCCAGGTAAAAGTCTCATTGAGATGAGATTAAAAGGCTTTCAAGAGAGATCTGGCCAAGAGGTTAGAAGAAATTGCAACAAACATCACAAGACATTCAGCAGAGGGGAGTGAACACACAGGTCTAAACCATATGCAATAACCAGAGTAACATCAAAAGCAGTCACATTGACCAAGAGAGATATTTTCTCATGTGTTTGAAAATGGATTTAAACTCCTGCCATTGTAACCAGTTCGGACTATTTCAGCTCGTTCTGTAGATCATTCCAGGAAGCAGGGAATAAAGATTTACTCCTAAAAAAGAAACTTAATTTAAGCTTCAGCTTGGATGCAGGCTTTTGAATGTTCATTTTAAATGACAAATTCTGATCTATAATGATTCCTAAATATTTCAGCTTGAGAGGTTTCGATCGTAGGAGGTTTAGACAACAACTCTTTGCCACATGGGAACCACGCAAACTTGAATTTGCTTTCATTTAACACCCGTTAAATTATGTTGTATTAAATGAAGCTGAACGATACAGCTTAACATAGTTTAACATAAGTTTAAGTCGCTAAGACTTACTCAAAACTTTTGTATTTCCAGAAAAGTTGCAAGAGAGAAATTATACAATGAGGACTTTGATTGCAATTACAAAAAATGCAGTTTGGTTGCATTCTGGGAAATGTAGGTTTGACATAGCTGTTTCAATTTTTGGCCCAGCCTTCAACGATTAAAAGAATATACACATATATTGCATTCATTTAAAGGCTTTTTTTTTTTTTTTTAGATAATTTAAGCATTTAGAGTATGACATTTGTCCAGTCTCTCACGATTGGCGTCTGCTGGTGCAGGAATTTATGGAGACGTATGATAAACTATTTTTGCTTAACATTTAGTCACTGTGTTGTGATTTCATTTTTTTTTCTTTTTTTTGGTTGAATTTTATACAGTGTTTAAACAGAATTACTGTGCTACAACTGAAAATGAAAGGTGCTGCTCAGTTGCATTATGGGAAATGTTTCGGTCTCACTGTTTTAAGAGCTTAGATATGTTGAGAAATTCTGCTTCAGTTTTGGCCCAACTTCCAGCAAATAAAGCTTCATATTTCTAACAGCAAACTGTATGTATCTACGTTTTTTTTCGGAGTTCAGTTAAATATTTAAGCTTTGACAATACTCCTCCTCCTCCTCCTCCTCTTCTTCTTTTTTTTTCTTCTTCTACTGTACTTCTTTCAGCTGCTCCCATTAGGGGTTGCCACAGCAGATCATCTGCCTCCATCTCACTCTATCCATAGCATCCTCCTCTGTCACACCAACCACCTGCATGTTCTCCTTCACTACATCCATGAATCTTCTCTGTGGTCTTCCTCTTATCCCTCTACCCAACAGTTCTATATTCAACATTATTTGTCCAGTATATCCACTCTCTCTCCTCAGCACATGTCCAAACCATCTCAGCCTTGTCTCCCGAACTTTGTCTCCAAAACATTCAACAGAGCCGTCGTTCTGCAGCACTCATTTCTAGACATGTCCATTCTGGTCATGGTAAACTCACAAGTCATGTTATTTAAATTTCTTTTATAACTTGTCACCCACTCTTCCTCCTACCTTGAAGAGTTTTTATGGTTTCAACACAGAGCCAAGCACACACTTCAAAGTCTTGTAAATTACAGGGTGTGCGTCTGCATGTGTTGCAGGCAGCCTCTGATATTTGATCCCACTGTAAGTGCAACAGTAGAAATGGTCAACAAAGCTTTCTTTAGCTGCAGAAGCAGCTATTTGTTTTATGCATGTGAGGAGGCTGAGCCGCATTTGAAACTTCAACCAGAAGTCCGTGACAGTAAACACTAGAATTTAGCTTAAAACATACATCAGTTTAGATTGAGGGTCATTGCATTTTTTAAAAATATATTTTCCACATGGAGTTTCCTTTCCACATCTTTCCAGCAAAGATGTGTCTGATTCATGAAACCTTTCCTGACTAACAAAGAACATTTCATGTTAATAAGTGACAAAAAATTAGAAAATTGAAATAAAAAACAGCAAAACACTGTAGTGAAGCAGAAATTAGGGCATAATCAATCAATGATTAACTTGTGCTTCGTACATGATGTCCTACTGAGTGTAGCAATGCGTGATATGTTATGAACTCATGTTTCTTGATTAATAAATGATGAGGCCTTTGCACAAAGGTAAAAGCAATGCTCACTGCAGCAGTAAAGCAGACAGATTCGTTTTTAGTTTATTTGTCAATCATTAATCATCAATCATTTACCAGTGGCCCCAAAACCCAGTGATGTCATGAAAAGTTAACACTCAGGTCACTTACTTATTTAACTGCACTCAATTTCTGATCAATGTGAAGTCAGTTAAAGAGGATAAAAATACCTTAGTGGTTCCATTAATGTACTTAGTGCATTATTATTATGTATAGATACTCAGAAGTAGCTATTCCTCATAACTCATGCATTATTAGTGTGTTTCAGACGTGAATTTAAAGAATTAATGCATCATCTAATACGTTGTTTTGTGGGGGTTACCATGAAATGTCACACATTGTCACATAGTGAAATTTAGAATAATTTCTGCAGTTTATATACTATTCAGTTCAATTTGATTAATATAGTACCAAATCAAAATAACAGTCGCCTCAAGGCACTTTAAGGTAAACATTGTAAGGTGAAGACGCCACAATATTAGGATTAAATTAAACCACAACAGTCAGAGGCCCCCTATGGGCAAGCACTTAGTTACAGGGGGAAAGAAAAACTGCCTTTTAACAGGAAGAAACCTCTGGCAAGGCTCAGGGAGGGGCAGCCATCTACTGCAGCCAGTGGGGGTTAACAGGAGGGACACTGGACAAAAGACACACTGTGGATATTCATGATAACTAGTGATTAAAACAATAACTAATGACACATGTATTTTCAGTGTTTTAGCACAGAAGAGATTATCTCATAATTTGGATTGAAGATCTCATAGTGCTGTTCAGTGTTTCATTCAGGGGCAGAAAAAGTAGCAAGCATCCTTCACTGATCCATGAAAGGTGTCTGAACATCTATGTCTGAACATAGTTTGAAATGTGAAATTCTTCGGCCACCCAGTAAATAAAATGACAAAACCTTCATCAAAAGTTCTTTAGAAGAACAGCAGACACATTTAATAGACTCACTGTCAACCTCTGGATTTGTTATGGTGAGGATGATGATGATGGGAAACAGAAAATGGCATATTTTACTGGTATATTTTTGTCTGTAATCAGCAATGCAACTGTGTTTTTCTTGAATTTGAAGAATATGGTGAAGGAGGCCTGTGGTTGTTTGAGAGGCCACATGAGTCATTCTACATGAAAAAAAAGCTAACTTCTTCAGGTATCCCGCATAATGTTATGTTAAAATAAAGGTAAATGAAATAATAATTAAACTTCTGCTCAAACATCTGATGACCTTTCCTTGTAATTATGAGGCAGTAAATCAACATTATGAAATACAGAGGTCATAACTGCAAAATAAAATATCCTGTTCACCTTTTCCTTAATGAACATAATGCATAAGCAGATTTCATTTACTTTCATTATTTAACAGACAAAAGTCATATCTGCCTATTAGTTTGCTTCAAGCTATTTTAAGCATTGCTAATTAATAAATAATAGTTGTTTCAGTCCTTCATCCAGATCACAAATTCAGTCATCAACACTTCTAAAACTGGATCTGATATAAACAGATTGTACACAACAGATAAACATTATGCACTGCCCAGCAGTGCATGTCATCTTTTTGCTCATTTATAGGCTGATGACAAACAACAAAGCCAGTGTGTGGCAGAGAAATGGGTGCATGTCCTTCCTTTAGAAGTGAATCTTGAAGACAAAATAAGTTTTCTTCTCAGAGTAAACCTGACTGCAGCTAAAACTATATGCCTCAGACCTACATATGGACTAAAACCTGCTGTGCATGACCTACAGCGTGATAGTAATATCGCTTTTGTTATGTTAATTTTGAGCGACAGCTCTTGATGCAGCCAGCCATGCATTAAATGAGGCCGTAGAGGGATGTCACACTGCGTGAGCATTGTTCAGGTGCTAAAGCGCATTGAGTCATGTTTCAGTTTTACATCAAGCCTTTATTTGCTCAGTAGCACGTTGCACGAACTGGTGATGTTATCTCATAATTATGACTTCTGTAGCTCGTAATTTTAACGTACCATCTCATAATTAGAAGATCTGCATCTTTTAAAAATATCTCTTAATTGCAAGATCTTCATCTCTTAATTACAAGATACACATCGCTTAATTACAAGATCATATCAAGTTGCCATGCATACAGCTTTGGTGCAGGTTTATTTGCAGCTGTTGATGGTAAACATTGTAACAATGCAAGCCACCACATGAGAGTAATTCTTTGGTTTGAAACCGTAGCTCTGTGCAGGAACAGAGGGTGGTTGACTTTTTTCATAGTTATGAATCACATTTGCTTATTTTTTCTGAACAATAAAGAAATACTAAATGATCCATTCTTAAAATTGTGTTATGCATCAGGCAGTCCCAAAACCTCATGATGCTTCAGTGTCTTAACTTTTGACCGAATGGACAGAATTATTCTCATTTGTTATCATCTCTTACTGATTATGTAGAACCAACAATGAAAAACTGTGAGAGTGTTGAGAGCCGTCTGAAACCTGAGGCTGAACCTTGGCTCACAGGGATTACTTGCACATAGGCCCGCCTCCTCATTTTAAACTTTGGTCACATTAAACATGAGTAAAATAAGTACGGGCATAAGTCCATGTATCCATTAATTATACTTAAACCAAAAAATACAGCTGCAGTCCTGAGAAAAATCACTGCCAGTGCCATCCTGTAAATCTCCCTAAACAGAAATTTGCATAAGATTTTGCAGAGTCAAACTCAAGATTGTTGGTACTTGAAGATTACTGGTTTCTTTCTTTATTATTGACTAGTTAACATTTGAGCATGATCCCTATGGACAGCACAGGAAGTACTACATTTGTATGTTTGCCTTAAAAAACAAAATTAAAGTTCTACCTTACCATTACGACTAACATGTTTCAAAAGGTGAAACTTTTATATTTTACCTCTTTGGTTTGCATCACACCACTTAGCAAGTAGCCAGAGAGTGTCTGGAGACAGATCTTTTATGCAAACTAGAGGCAAGCGTGGCAGTCTGCTAGTGACCCAAACAATCGCAAGGAAGTTTTCAGTGCAGCCTTATATACGTTTTTGCAACCAGTAGCAGTAGCAACAGCCAGCACTGCTCACCAAATAGTTGGGGAATATACACTTTTCCCTAATCACTGGTGGTTACCAGGGGATTGGTAGATGGTCTGAAGGAATGTGTGACTGAGGGTTAAGCGCTTAATCTATCATGCTCATTGATAGATACATCAGCATTGATTTTTGAGATTCATTGTCTTCCCAATGGGCACTTGGACAGGTGAGGTGCCAGTTATACTGCCAATCTTCTGATTGGTGAAAAACCTGTTCTCTCTGGGGTGTCATCCATATAGGAAAGCTTACATCACTCTGTCCTTTAGCCATTTACCTTTTTGGCTCATGGTACCCACTTCTTGTCCTTATCCAGGTTTGAAGAGATGTCATCTGTTTGGCATCAGGAGCCATCATGTTATTCACCCTGTGTAGAAATCGACTCTAGCTCCGTGAGGACCAAAGAGCGCCTCGGCTCTCCTGCCTGGCTAAAGCAGGAGCAAGACGACCTTCGTATCATTAAGTGGGAGAATTTTCAAACGGGAGCATCAGCAGATGCTGTTCAGGACAACACACCCAGCAGTGCCATGTCTGGTATGGGAAGCTCCAATAGTATTTGCTGCTTCATGTAGTTTACTTTTTTATGGTTATGGTCCTTTAAGTTGAGCCAACATCAGCCTCTGGCTTAGCAATTATTTAAACATGTTGGTTAAGTAGTTAAGAAAAGTGATAATTCTTTGTTTGTTTTTATCTTCTTATCCTCAACAAATACTGAAACGACTGCCTGAAAGCACACCATCCTTTCTACAGACAAAAATTGATAGAAAAATTACAGAAGTTTAACGTCTTGATGCATTCTCAATCATCCAGGAAAGTAAATCTCCAAAAGTTGATTCTGTTCATCTGGACGTAGCGTTTTGTGGGAGAAACGTTTCGTCACTCATCCAAGTGACTTCTTCAGTCTCAGCTGACTGCAGGTTTCCCCAATCTTATAAACAGTATATTTGCATAACGACTGAAACCAGCCCACTGAAGGAACAATGGGCTGGGAGGTCAGTTCCTTAATCTTAATTATGCAAATTCTCATGACCATTGATCAACAACCACTGACCAAAACCCACTGATCAAAGACCACTGATCAATGGCCATGAGTACCATTCACAGAGAGTTGGGGAATGGCTGCAATCACAGCATTGTAAGATGGCGAAAGATGTACCCTTAGGCCCCC